>VOMN01083179.1:0-56089 GCA_014899125.1 Orchestia grillus | reverse complement strand
AGTATTGCATCTCACTCGATCGACACTCCAGCACAACGACATTCCTTTAATATTTCGGGTGCATGCGGCGCCCTGTATTTTGATGCGCCAGTACAATGGTATAGTTGGGGGTGCTATGTATAGGGTCAGGCAAAATGATCTGACGCATTTGCAGGTTGAAAAAAGGTAAATAAAGTAAAGAAAAAAAAATGCGTTTTTATTTTCGAAAAGTATATATAATGCCATTTTTTTATATAATGCCATTTTTTTCTTTATAACGACATTGTTCTTCGTTTCTTTTTCAGTTGCTGCCATGAATTGGACTGATGAGCATCGCTCTTTCATTGTGGAAACGTTTATCAAAACAAACGAATCAATAACTGTAACACAAAAAGCGTTCCATTTAATTTTTAAAACGTAATGAAACAAAATGGCATTATATGTACTTTTCAAAAATAAAAACACATTTTTATTTCTTTACTTTATTTGCCTTTTCTTTAACCTACAAATGTGTCAGATCATTTTGCCTGACCCGGTATAATGAATTCTATCTGTTGCTGTACTCGATACTTTCGTACAATTTTAAAGAGAATGTCTCAAAATTGTTACGGTTGGTATTTTACGACATTCGGCACCCAGGGACCTGTGATGAGTGGATTTAGTTGAACAAGATATTTCAACTGAATTTTCAACGGAGGACCTTTGTATGCTCCGTCAGGTCATCTACCTATACCTATTCCACAAGAGCAACCTAGGTATCATCCAATTTATTTCATGAACTCAGGTTGTTAAAAATTGAAATTTTCTTTGAAATTAAAATTTTACTGGTCAATACTTATATTCACTTTCCCCGTTTACTTCAAAATTGATTTCTCTTGAATTTCGTTTATATACATCTTATTTTTCGGAGTGCCTCCATTCGGTATTGTATTTCTTACCGAAACTCTTTAATATACATCGCAACAGTATAAACCAGTGATAAGTGACACAAAATTCAGATAATATCCCAGAAATATACACACTTATAGAGTTGAGGCATTGAAGGAGAATAATAACTCTCGAGAAACATTCCATAAAAATATGAGACTTTATATTATTAACTTTACAACGCCTAAGCTTTGTTTTTGTGATCAAGAGACGATCTTACCTTCCTGCTCCCTAGGAAATCAAAGACTGACGAGCCTCCATTGACCCACTGCTCACAGCGCCCATTGAACACGACTCCGGCGAGCCAAAGTGTAACATTACAATTCTTGTTGAGTCTGCACAGTGCGGCATTGTAGCTCTGCATAAAATGGAAAAAGTTCGAGACATGGAAAACTGAGGAGTGAAATTTTTGGCATCATTCCTGTGCTGAAGTCGAGGGAGGCAAATGGCGCGATAAGTTGTCCTGATTTCGACAAATATCTGCCAGTCGACCCACCCAAATCAGCTCTTATGTAAATCAGACTCTATAACGGAGTCCCGAGTCCCTGCTATAATTTCTGTTTCTCTTATTTATTTCCAAGCTCTTAAGGGAACACACGGAGCTCATGCATCTCCGAGGAACCTTGAAAAATGCTTTTTCAGTCTACGTGACTGATAGAAGTTAGACGAGGTTTTTCTTCACGGTTTGTTTCAATGAGCTCAAACAATTTTACTGAGGATACGTCTCACTACTCCTGCAGCAATTCGATTCGATACACACTACAGTACCGTTACCTCGATCACAACCAGACTTTCACACTTTCCGAGGAATACTTTTATAATTTCTAATAAAAGCTGTGAATAAAGCATTTTCATCGATTAACGATTCCGAGGAAAAATGTTTGATTTTTCACGAGTAGTTTGCAATCGATTTTTCTTCTGTGTACAGGGCAATTTCCATGCAGTCAATGCTCCCCCGGATTGGAGGCAAACAGCTACGCTTACGACAACAGCCACATCAGCAGCTTTACTGTTATTGTGGCCCATATTGGCAGCTATTCAAGCCCTAATAGAATTCGTAAAGAAAGTCCTTCACATTGCAGAGATAATTTCAAACATACCTTGTACATGCTGGCGAACTTGAAGTAGCATTTATTTGCCAGGGCAACTGGGCGTTTTTTCGAACGTGAATAACCCTAGAACGGTAAAATTCAAAGTTCCCTTTGCTGGGTCGAGTGTGCTAGGTACCATTCGGAAAAATACTACAGGAATTTTCAATTCCGTTGTCTTGCCTAACTGATCTCAAAACGACGCCGCTGGAGTTGAACGCTTGGGACGATCGTGTAGTTTTGCCTTGCGTTATAAAATGTGTCCCCAAAATCGGCCTATCCTAAGAAACTTATTTTCTACTATTGCTTCCTGCGCACTAAATTCAGCTGAAAATTTTCAAGTCCCGCTCGTAGTCACGTGAGGCGAATAACTTTCGCGCTAATACGAAGCACAAAATCGGGGAATTCTGAAATTATGAAAAAACATCTGTGCAGGAACTCAAAAATTGTGTAAGAAATATTTTTCACGATATCATGTAAAATGCAATAATATTACGATGCTAATATTGAGGTTTTCGACGCTAATCGTCAACTTCTCTTTTCGCTGAAATATTTTCGGAGGTGAAAAGAAACACATGGAGCAAGGTTTAAACTGTTTTATGTATTCCATTCTTTAATAATATAGAAAAAGTATTTACACTCTACTAAAGTGTAAATAACGACGGATGAATACATTTTGACACGCATTACAGTTTGACATCATGTCGAAATTCATAATAGTAGTGTTGAGCATTTCAAAAAAGGCACAAGTACCATAATTTGACGGCCGATAAAAAAGTACTACCGTGGAGTGCTTTGTTGATAGGCCTAATAATTCTACGAGAGCAACAAATTTTTTTTCAATTGCTCTAATCACATATCACACAAACATCAGCTTTTGCATTCCCAGTGTGCAACAATGCAAAATCAACAAGCATTAATCTTCTAACAACCAACAAGCACTTGCCACTGAGGTGGAACTCAAAGGGCTTCTTGCTGGGAGTATCCAGTGAAGCGTTGGATATTTAACAGTCCATCGAGTGCTGTATGACTGCCAAAGTCTCACTTGCCTCCCAAGAGAAAGAAGAAGCTGAGGCGGCTGCTCATCTGGCCATCCATCAGTTGTGTCGGAGGCCTGTATTGACAGTACACGACTCCCCATCAATAAATATCTGTTCTTCCTGACAAAAACCACGACCGATTGAAGGCGCTCGGCCAGCCGGGATGTGTTTACAAATTGTGAGCTAGATAGAAAACTTGAGAGTTATGGTGCTTTTGGAAAATCTAGCTTTAATGATAGCGGTCGCTTCATAATCCGTTCCTGCTTCGATCCGCCGGTATTGCAAGAATGATGCAGTAGTACCGTAGAGTTTAGTGAATATCGTGACCATTTCTGGAATATGTCTGATTTCATTTAAAGTATCTTAATTGATATTATAGCGACAGAGAGCTTATCTTAGAGGCTCAGAGGATTTGATTAGGTTCTATAAGGAGAAAATAATATCTAAAAACGGTGGAGCTTATAAATTTGAATAGGGACAGACACGAGTAGGTACTATATCACACCATCTTACATGCACAGTATGTGCAATCCTCTCAAATTTATTACCCAACTAAATCACTCACGCATCCAGAAATGAAAAAGAAAATTTTATTCTTTGGGGCCATCAGGACGCCGTCGACACCCCTGCAACGTTACCTTGGCATGTAACTTGTGCAATCCACAAATTTTAGTACTCAAGTCATTCACACATGTCCACAGATACACACACACGCATAAAAAATTTTACTCCTGCAACATCAGGACGTACTCGACACCTTGCAGCACTGTCTCGTCAAGTAACGAGCACAATCCACTAAATTTTATGCCCCAAATCATTCACACATGTCCGCAGACACACACACCCAAAAAGAAAATTTCTTCCCTAGGAACATCAGGACGTACTCGACACCCTTGTAACATTATCTTGGCAAACTGGATGTATTTGAACGTGGGTTTTGCTGAGCAAACGTTCGTGGGCTTTGTGTTTTGAGCAGAAGTCATGGCGGCCTCAGGCAGCTGCTCTTGACAGCGCTGTGATCGATTGCAATCAATGCTGAGGTGGGCACAATGGTCTCTTCCAAACTGTTGTGAAAGCCATTGTCGAGACGCCTGTGAGACCCTGCACCCCTTCGGTGTATAAGCACTCATTTTTTGGCTCACGATCTGGATTCATATTTTGAGGAGGTGATGAAGATTCTGAACTCCTCCTAGGATGAGAAATTCAGTTTCATGGTATGACAATTTCTGATCATAATTGGCTGGGTTGATGAAAAGCTCTGATTGTCATCCGTGCTGGCAAAACATTAGTTCACTGTGCAGCGCCTTTGATGAATTTTGTAGATTTACTGGATATTTTTGGAAGAAATGTTGGAAATAGAAGTAAATTTAACTGATGCTACTGAAACTTCCCCGTATGTAAGGATGTACTGGTGTATTCGGATTATAGATTTATCTTTACGAGTTTTAGGTCTTGAAGCTCGGGACATATACATATGTATAAGCCCCGTAAACTTAGTAAATATGGATCGGACAGTGCTGTAAATCAGGGGTACTCAACGGAAAAACTTGAATATAAAACCTCGCTAAAAATAGCCACTTCTGAGTTCGAGACCAACTAGCAAACAATTGTTAATATTCTCAGGTAACTTTCTTGACGTGAAGTGTCATACGCTCGGAGAAATATGTATTCACTTCACGGTACTTAGCACATATTTATTTATGCACCAATAGATGGCAGCTGGCTTGTCATTGAGGAAAATCGGAAAAAAATAAGGACTCGACCGTACTCCAGAAGAACTGGTAAATCAAGCTCAGAATTACTGAGCGTGCGCTAATTTTTTCAAGCCACTGAAGCAACTGGTTCGATTGGAACAAAAATTATCCGTTAATTCGACATCTCCCAACGCGTCTGTTACATCATGGTTTATTGGTTTTGAAAATGGGTGATATTTTCACACTCGTATTTAAACTGTACGTACGCATGTACGTTATTTCTCACTACTCTATAGAAAAGCTCATGTCAACAAATTCATATTCATTGTCTTCATTTACTAATGAAATCAAGTCATGAAGGCCGTTTTTTATTTCAGTTCTAGGGCGAAGCGCAAAATATGAACATGAAATTCACAAAAAGAGTGAAGTTCAGGAACGGTTTGTAAGATGACACATTACATATACGTTAAAAAATTTATTAAAATCAAATTTATAATGAAATACGAAAAAGTATCTAACCCTCAAATGCGGTATTTGCTCTGAGTGTTGCATTCCATGTACAAACTCATCATCATTGCAATGCATTTGCAAGTTTAATTATGAACCAAAATTTCATCTAAATCAACATGTCATAAATTTTAACACAGGTTTTAAAATTTAAAATCACGAACTACTTTTATGTGTCACCCGATTTTTCATCTGTGAAGTAACAAATGCTCAAGAATTTAACACCTAAATCACGATCATAAATTTGTACTTATTGACCTCAGTTACAAACATTTGCCAGGAATATCAAAAATCAATCTCATAATGACCATTTTACATGCTTTATGAGTTTGCTTCTTAATAATTTCCTTCCATGAAAGATGAATCACAAAAGATTCAGAGCAGCTTCCAGTACAAATGAAGTAGAATATTCAAACTTTCCATGTTTCTAGTCTGATTGACGTGCTGCGTGTGTTGCCAATGTACTAATTATCTAAACGTTCAGCTTATGCTGTCACCTCCAACTTCAAGGAATGTGTACTCAATTTCACGTGTACAACATTTGTAGTGTCTCCAACAAAAGGCTAGAGCGAAAGCCAGTCTAGCTGTGCTTTCATCGTTGCGCAACTGAGGTTTCAGAATAAATACACTGAAAGACCACACAATGCTAAGCCTACATCGTATCACTGACAAGTATGAACAGCGAAAAATCATCCACAACAATATTTGCATTAGTGGTCTAAGCGGAGGGCAAACACTCGATGTACTCCAAACTTGAGGTTACGATGGGGAGTGTCATCGCCACTCGACGTTTGTGGTTTCCAACACTCCACGCTGTGTGCGTACCTCTACGCTTAGGGGGTAGGACTCTCAGTGTCACTCTCACCAAGGGTCAGTAAAATACAATTCAAAAAGTGTACGCACAACCCATGTTGGAAAAGTGGACTCGGTGGTTTGTGAGTGGATGAATTCATAAATTTGTGAGTGCGGTTTGCTATTTCAGTGAGTTGGCTTTTAAGCGTGATGAGTGCGTGAAGAGAGTTTTAGCACTTTATCTGAGTGAGTGTTGAAAATGCACTGTTACCGCCCTAGCTCTGAAAAACTATATTGTAATGTGTTTTTTGAGTCTTCAATAATCATGATAACTGTCAAACCAGACGAAATGAAGGTAATTATGAATAAGTATTCATCATACTTTTTCGAAAGAAAATTTTATGAAATGGTGAAAGGGATACTAAGCCATGTGCATCGGAGTTTTCATTTGATCAACTACAGACGTCATATTATGTTTTCAAATTATAGCTTTTGATTGATGGCAAGTACACATCCATTCGAAAAGTTCTGGAAACAACAATTTTTTCGTTTAACTATTAGAGTCCTGTAAGCTAAATAACGGAACTAGCGGAACAGGTTTGTGGACACGATGGGCTGACATTTCGAATGCCGCTTTATCTGAGGAAAGCGCAAAGCCTTTTTAAGATAGGAAAATATTTTAAAATTTCGAAGTTCAGAAAGAATGAGATTTCTAAAAGACTAAGAGTTTAAAGCTGGGGGTTATCTATGAAGAACAACCCACTGAGTCTTTATATAATGTTTTTAACAAGGTACCAGCAGATCTGGAAGGGATAAATTTTATTTCATGTGAGTAAGTTAAAATTGTGTACAAATATTGCAATAGAGGTTTGATTAGGAACATAGAAAATTTACGTAAGCAATTATTTAGTTTAAATTTAGTCTTTTTTTGTCATTAATCCACAATTTAATTATTGCTTTAATTTAAAAAAATCCGCTATAATTGTAACTTGCATGTTCAGTCATACGTGCAACGACAATATTAGTCGTAAGAATTATAGCAATATGGATTTTGTCGACAGAAAACCAACGATTGCGAAACTCATATGTTCACTGATAGAAATTTTTTGGGCTATAACTTCATTTGAAAGAGGTACAGAACTAAGTATTGAAAGCTGTTTATTTCAGATGACAGGTAGTCTGAAAGTAAAAATGAAGTTCTTTAAACTGAATGCTTTCATCGCAATGAATTTGAAGAAAATTGTGTAAATTTCAACCTCAAACAGCCAGTAGAACCGAAAAAATTATTTTAAGTGATTCTCCAATTTTTAAAATAGAATTGATTTTCCACACAAATAGTTACATGTAAAACTAGGAAAACGTTCAAATTCAAGAATACTTTTGTTATATTCTAAAAAATGTCTAGATTCTCGACGACTGGTCAGAAAAGTTTAAAATTTTAAAGATAACATCCACGAAACTGTATATGCTGGTTTGATAACGAAATTCAATTTATATTTGTGAGAAACAACTCACTCTAAGTTTTTCTGTGGCATTATTAGAGTACTATTGAAACTTTTCAGGTGTAAAGTTCTGAAAACGAAGAAAAATGAGATATTCCAAGTCAAATCTGAAACTTGAATGCTGTCAGTGAATCATTTACATTATCTTCACGGCAATTAATAAAATAGAAATTAAATACAGACGCTTTCAAAATCAAATACTGACTTATCTATTCCCTATGTTAGGTGTCATTCACACTCATTATACAAGAGAACATTTCGAACAACAATTTGATCCTGAGAAAAATACAAGAAAACGAAAATTGTTCCCTTGCATTATTTGCATGAGACATTCCCATTCAACTGAAACAGATAATTTTGGCACCTTTAGTAAGGAAACATTTCCCAGTATGAATTTCAATTTTCTGGGAACCAAATACGCACAATTCACGAAACCCTAAACCCGCGTTGCGATTGGCAGTTGAATTTAAAGTTTGAGAGAAACCCTGGTGTTCATTGCCATCCCTGCGCCCTTTTTTACCAGGAAATCTTTGAAAAGCAATCATGGCGCAGAAGGGGAGATGAAAAAGCTCGTTGCTCATTGGTCGCCATCTTCGGCGTGATTGACAGCTGCCACCACTAATCCAGGTCTCGTAATGGGCGATCCAGCAGCCACGAACTCATCGGTTCTAACTCCGTTATTAACTTTATAATTATAACGGGCACACTTTGCATGCGAAGGGGGACAAATTCCATTTCCCATTATTGTTGAAAACGTTCTGGAAAAGTTTTGCGTTAATGTAGAAAATACTCTGGAAAAGTTTTGCGTTATTGTTGAAAAGGTTCTAGAAAAGTTCTGCGTTATTGTTGAAAATACTCTGGAAAAGTTTTGCGTTTTTGTTGAAAATACTCTGGAAAAGTTTTGTATTATCGTTGAAAAATGCGCTGGATAAGTTTTGCTTCATCCTTGGAAAGGCTACGGAAAACTTTTGCTTTATCGCCAAAAATCCCATGGAAAAGTTCTATCTGAAATGGATTGAATATTTTTTGTTCTATTAAAATTGAAAAATCCTACGTTTTTTGTAAAATTTTCAATGGTTGCACTCATTTGCAACATTCATGAGAAAGTTCGGTTATCTTGTGATAGCTTTACTTTATGTAATTTTCATGGAAAGCTATGCATGGCTGATCTAACAGCCCATACATTTTAAATATTTATTAAAATAGGAAAATTTTCGTGTTTATTACCGGAGATTGATGAGGTTAAAACCAATGCACTTAATTCAATAGCGGCTAAACTGTCCTTTATGTGTATTATCTTTCGTTGTATTTGTATAGTTTAACGTTAATACAAATTAGGGTGAAATTTACTGAGCGAAGAGCTTTGCATTCAGCTCACCTATTAAATAGAACGCTTCTGCAATTACCTTCCAGCGACTTTTCATGGTTTAGGCAAAAAACACTGGATTTTTTGTTCTCTCTGAATTTTGCAAAATAATTTTTCGCAAGGTTGTACAACCGTAGAATAAATTATGCCGAGAACTTTGTTATCCTTTTTTTTTGTAAGTAGTAAAAGCTCATACCAGATTTAGAATTTATTCCTTGTCGAAAACTATGGAAAACTTGATGAGAATTTTCACGGAGAGAATTTTTACGTAAATGTCCATTTTTGCAAAGCTTCGTTTTCATTGCTTTTTCTTTGAAAATTCCCTCGCATGGTGCAGAAATATCCAGCAATTTCCCCCGGTATTCCGCACTTAAAGTATCATTCGCATCAATATCCTATACACTTATGAGCATCGTAATTAAAGGAAGCGTCGGTGTACTACCACAGAATTAGAGCGGTTCAAAAAATCACAAATTTCAGACCAGCCATCCCTAATGAGCCAAGCAATGGAGTTCAAACACATCAAACGTCTCTTTATATCCATCCGAAATAATCTACGGCTCTGCTAAAAAAATAGGACGGACAAATTTTTGTGCGATCTGTCCTCATTTTCTGCGATTTGTGTTGATGCCATTCGTCGACAGCATCACAAAAGTGAACGGTAGGCAACGACCATTAGTGGAAATATTGGAGTCCACAACCATTACTCGGGCGTGTCCTGAAACGCAAGAAGCTCCGCTGATCTCCTGAAAATGCGCCAAATAAATATAAAAATATTGCGCTGCTGGAACGACTGGAGCGATGCCATTTACTTTCGTATATGTCCCGTATTGCAAGTTCATTAGTGACGCGTATTGTGAATTTCGTCATTTTTTTGGTGGAATACGTAAAAGGGATAGGGCTTTGTTAGAATTGGTACTGTATCAACTTCACCGGAATTAAAAAACATTAGGATTCCCTTAAGCCGTTTACACCACCTTTTTAAAATATGATCAACAGACTGACTATAAACATATAGCGTTGCAGAATAAATTTGTTTTAATTCGCTCCATGACTTTGTTTTACCACCTTTGCATAAATGTGCTAACTAATATGATAACGCAGTACCGAATGTTCGGAGTAATAAGTACATAATGAAATAATGATAGAAAATGGTTTGCATCCTATTTTTCATCAAGTGTTAAAGTTGTAAAAATTATTCTTTTACTGGGTATATTTGTATACCAATAACTGAAAAGTGAACTTAATTCAAACTTTTATAATAAAAAGGCAATATCACAATAAAGCGATTCCCCGCATCAAAATATAAACGAAATGCAAAGTTGTTGACAATGATTTTAACAGTAAGCGATCTCGTTCATAAGGCACTTATCAGAATCCTGTCAAAATTTTGATACCTGATACCTGATTTAGGCAGAGATTTAATAATCTCTGCCTGAAGCCAAATCAATTTATTTACCTAAGGCATCATTCTTCCGACAATACATGAATAAATCTCTTTTGCATACACGCCCTCGAACCTCAAAATGGACTTCTAGTGTTGCCATCTCACAGGAGAACCCTCGAGCAGCCCTCACGCTTCTCGATGTTTCCCAATGTGCCATTCCATGGCATCCGCGGACTGAAACTTGCAAATTACCGAAGAAATGTTCTAAATAATGTCACTTCCCTTATCCATCATGCGCCAAAGTGCAAATAAGCAAAAGTTCGGCGCTCCATTAGCATCCCAAGTTTAGGGTATTGGGGATCATGGACTTAGATGCCTCTCTGATCTCTGGGATGTCCTAGCCTCTTGCTCCCAACTGATAAGGATACGAAAGCCAACTTGGTTCGCCTGGCTTCGATTTTCAAGAGATTCGTGTCCCGCACGCAATTCTGGACCGCCGTGACTTCTTATTCCAGTTCCACATGATAGACTTTAGCGTGAACGGACTAAAATATACATAGTTTTAAATACACTACCATGAACTAAGTTAACCGTTCAGGAAGTTCTCTTCAAGGAGACGCATTGGTTTCTACTGGAATCGAAGTTTATGGGTCAAGAAGGGAAAGAAGTGTTCGTGTGGGAGGAACGTGATACGATGTCGTATAGGCCGACTGCCTGCTAATGCACATACAATCGTTGAGAGCTGTGATGCCGCCGCAGCGAGTAGAGAGCTTGGTGAGATCTTCTTTCATTTTTTGCCCAAAAAAGACCTGGGGAAGGAGGTTTGCCAATTGATAGAGGGAAGAGGGGGTCTTATGATATGCTGTACAAACTGGGATACACGGACAAATCGTAACTGTGAACGAGCACTATAAAATAACTGACGGTAGATTGTACTTCTATAATTAAAATTTTATAAAAATTGTTTCCGCATGACATTGTATGGTAAATCAGAAGTGAAAAACGCAAAATTCTTCGTCAGTTGCAATGTTTCTATCTTCTGAGCGTGAGAATTGTTAAGTAGGCATCATAATTGCAGCCCAATTACAGGACATTATGTCACATTGAGCAAAAGTTTTTCTCTGACTTTGAAAAAAAGCTCCGAGATGAAAGCTCGGCAGCTAACGAACGAAAAATATCTAGAGGCTTTCTAAGCCCAGAAATGGAAGTATATAAAAAGGGAAGTTACCGCAAACCCTACACTGTCTTTAAAAATAGTTAATGGCCGACAAACGCGGTTAAAAAAAATACCAAGAGAATTTTAGTGTAATTTGCCTTAATATATATTTAAAACAAATCAAATTTTTTACTGCTTCCAGATCTCTCAGACGAAATTGAAAACAAACTCATAACCATTGTAGAAATGGTAATAGGTTACGTTACACCTGACCAAAAATACAGCGTTAGCCCTGTTCGTTGTGAAATGTACATAGTGAAATTTATTGCTGGCATTGATCGTCAATGAAAAAGCAGTTGCAAATCGAGCGCTTTCCTTCGAGCATTATCTTGAATTTTACGTTTTACGTCTTCCTCACTTATGAAACAGCTTTATTAACTCAATTTTTTGCAATGAGGATTCATATTTTTTCTCCATAAAAGTCCACTTTTTTGCCTTCGCCACTTCATTGCATCGTCACTGGCAGCAGACCTCGCATCTATGTGGACTGTAAGTGAACGGCGATACTCGCAATTCGTCCCCCAAAAATATAGTTAGCTTGTACGTACAAAATCCGAGAATTTTATTCATTCGTTTGCAATAAACAATCAAACAAAGGAAATATTTTCTGGAGTCAAAAATCCCCCAGCAATCCCTTAGAAGAGCAGTGGGATAAATTTCCCAAATCCAGACGAACAAAACCTCTGGGATGACATATTGGGAAGTTTTTTATTGTGGTAGGCAGGAAACCAGGAGCGTTTGAATAAAGTCCATCTCATGGTAGCCGGCCACACAAAACTCAGCCTTATCATCTCCGTCATAGGAGCTGTGAACTCTGCCTTTTCTAATTGTGGTTACTGAGGAGCGGATGGAAGAATTATTCTCGACAGGCTACGGACTATCTGCAAAGAAAACGTTAAGGAAGTACATCGAGATGAAAGAAAAGTTTTCTGCATCTCAGCTGACACGTAAGTAGGGCCATGGAAACCGTCGATATCGCTCGCATTTATGAGCAAAGAAGGATGGAGTCTTACTCTAGAGTGTCTGAGATTCCATCTCAAACTAGCCATATCAGAGAACTGTTTCAAGATTTATTCATGTCTGAAAATGAGTATTCATTCAAACCATTGCCCCGTTTTAAATACTTTTTATGGAAATGAAAGTGACGGTTAATCCCGTTGCTCTTGCATTATTGGTGTAATGTTATCGCCTGGAACTGTGATAAATTACTCAAAATTTCTTTCAGAATCAAACTTACCGATAGTGAGGAGTTTCAGATCCTGCTATGAAGCTGTGAGCTATTCACAGAAAATAATGGCCGAGCTGTACGCTGTGGTCTGGAAGTGAAAAGTAGTTTTTCAGCCCTCTCAAGTTTTGACAGTCTTCTGGACACTTCGATTGGAAATTATGCTTCCACTACATTCTGGTCAGATGTGAGACACAAAATTCGATCCAGTGGCTTTAAAGTCTCATTTTATGACTTAGGAAATAGCAAGAATCTGACAACTGTAGATTATCGCGATCTTTCATTGCACAGAGAAGCGGAAACCAAGCTGTTCTCCCAAATTTGCTTACTGAGCATCTTTTCGGGCCGGCCAGAATTTCTTGGCCAAGAAACTTGACAGAGGAAAGTCCCAGACAACAATTGTGGCCGAGAAAAAAAAAGAAGTGTTGCACCGAGTTGACAATGGGCGACCGTGGAAGAAAAGAAAGGCCAACTTATGATCTCTGACAGACGATTCTACCGTATAATATAACGCGCTTCTCAAAGGAGCTCCCTTCTCAGTGTCTGCGAGTGAAGGGAACTAGTTTTATGGTTCTTCGTCATGTCACCTTAAGATACACTTTATTTGAGGTTAAGGTTAAATCACGATTGACTTACACAGGTCCACAGGCTGGGTGCCTATTAAATCGTTGCCCAATGTGGCCACTCATCCCACAGCAATTTTAGAACCGTGCTCCACAAAAGTCATGGTCCATGCGAGAAGAATATTCCTAACTGTTTTTTCACGGTCATACTTTGATTATCCTACGTTTGACATGCAATTTTAGTAGGATTTTTGTTGAATATTCTTCAATGTATATTGACAATTTTCTACCTTTCGACCGTCGTGTTCTGTCACAGTCTTCCCTCGCATCGAGAGCTAGGTCGGTTCCACCAAACAGCCGCTCTAGTTGATATCGCATAAAGCGATATCAACTACAGCAAGCATCAAATAGCACGAAACATGTTTGTGTCATACGAAGTAAATCGAGCACGTTGTAAGAAGCACAAAAGAATAATAATAGAGCTGTCGTTAACTAGAACAGATCTAGCACTCTATGCCGGGAACTAGTGTAGAAATTATCAGAATCTTTTGTTTCCTCTGAGATGAAATAACATGCTTATGCTTACTGTCATTCACGAACATACATGCTACTAACTGATCCCGTTACCACTGACCACCAGTACGCAAGTTTATCCAGGCTAGGAAGGCTGGCAGCAAGTCCACAAACATTGTGAGGCAGCTACGGGCAGCCCTTGTTTCAATGCTAAACACTTATCGATGATCATTTACATATCGGCAGGAGGTCGGGCCGGAGCATCGCGCCACGGCACAGACTGACGACTCCTTCGTTCCTTTGTGACAGCTGCGTCGTCGTCAGAAATAAAACTGCAGCCCAAAAATTTACCGAAAATATTGTTCCGGAAAGCTTCAATAAATGTGTGGCAGTTCAACTTAATGAGTAGTTGTCCTTTGAAGCAACGCTGATTTTAATTGGTGTTTTTGTCAATTTTAAATAGAATTCTGATATGTTTCAGACGTGTTAGGTTTCAGCACGTTTGTCCACTGATTCTGCGTGGAAATAACGATGTGGCTAGATTTTTAGGGGAGAAAAATAAGGCGAAACAGCAGTAGCAATGTTTTAACCTTCGTGTTTGAAACTGTCAGTTTATTACTGAAACAAAGTACACTACGAATACTAAAAATATAACTCAACCTGCAGTAATATCTGAATAAATGAAATTTTCCGAAAATTAAATATTTATTTAGATGAAAGCTATTTTCAGAGCAAAAACTAAAGTGCAACGAGCGGCTCAAGCTATTGCTTTAACTTGTTTGAATTAGCCCTAGGCCTCAAACTATAGATCACATTTTCGTACTCTACCCAAACAAAAAATGTAAATAATCAACTAAGTCGGAAGTAATTTACTTTTGTGTTCATTTTCACCGATACATGGTAATATCGGCGCTCCTGACGAATGAGCTTTTGTTTAAAATCGTACTGGTAATTGAACAGTTTGCTATAAAATCACAAAATCTCTAAATCTCTTTCCCAACTTCAGCCACGCGAATAATATCTGCCATAGAATATTATTTTCACACGGGTATTGGATATCACAATCAGCATGAATGTAGAACTTAAGGTATGGTTTAATGATGATAAAAATGATACCTACAGATTTAGTACAAGTTCTCTAATTGAACATTTTTTTTGGAATTTTCAGAAATAAAGTACGGCAGTGAAAAATTAGACTGACGGTGAATGGAAAAGAAACGAAAAGTAATGAAAAGGAACTTTTCAAGGACAATATTTCTCACTCCATATGGGCACTCCTAAAATAAATAATTTGAAAAGCCTAATTATGTGAGTATGTGTTGGAACATAAGTGAGGGCTTAAAATGAGCAATACTCAAGGTACGACTTTCAGTTGTACAGACGTAAACATGAGGAGCCACCTCGTAACGACTTCCCTCGAATTACCTCTCAGTAAAGTCATCGCACCCACGTGATGATGGCGCGTAAACCATCGACATGCTGAGCAAGTAAGTCATCAAGGAGGGTTAAGAGAAATCCAGCAGCCCGTACATTGATGGTCTTTTTCTGCCATCACGCAGCAGCATCACCAGGCAAATGAAATGTTGAGAATCATTTCACGGAGGAAGCTAAATTTTAATGGATCCCAATAAGACCCTAAAGAGTTTTGAAATGATGCGACAAATGACTCTGACACAGACCGATAACCAGCCATTGAAGCCTGTGAGACCGCATTGACGGTCATCAAGTGGTATGAAAATGCATCAAGTTTCTGACCGAATGTCATTTCTTCAGCAGTTCCATTACCTCCAGAAGGATTGCGTCTGTAATTGGAAATGTACCTTTCCTTTTGCGGCTGTGAAGAGTAGGCTTTTATTACTGATCCATATTGATATTGGGGTGCGCAACCTACTGCAATTTGAACGAACAAATGATTGTTTTTATTACGCGCATTGCTGGTGTTGCTACTGTTTGCACGAACAAATGATTGTTTTCGTCCAGCTTATGTTTCATTAGAAATATTTTCTATTTCATTGTGCGTTTGACCTTGATTTTCGGATGGAAATTGAAATATAAATCTGAACTTCATATACTTCATGGTCTTCGTGAGTGGATAAACGCCATTAGGGATTAAAGAGGTCAATGTTCCTAGCCTTGATTTGAAATCATGGAATGGCTACCAGGCAGATGCCGTATTTTTGAGAAATATCAAAGAACATCCCTTCACTAATGCAACCGGAAAATCCCAGTTTTGGCATCCAATATTTTCATGGTCGATAAAAATAAAACATTATAAATAACGCCCTACACTCTTGTGCGGACCTCTATAATACTCAATTTCATGCTTACGATATTCTAATATTAATTCAGTAAAGACTTTAGATTATGAAATTTCGAAAATTTATTCACCCCATTAAACAAATTGCTACAATAAAAGTACAGTCATGTGAGTGAGAGTTAAGGTCAGCACACTCATTCATTCTAGAGAAAGCTTTTTTTTATTCATATGAATATTTCGTACCCAAAACCCTTTTTGTTACTCCTCATCAACCAGCTTGAAATTTTTTCGTACGTTTTAGTCCGACGGCTTCAATGTGCTTATGAGAACACTGAACCGATATTTTTTCACACCTTCGTTCTGCTCCACCAATGTAACGAGCAACATACATGAAACCATCAGAGTATTAAAAAAACAATCGCCTTTGCTTCATCACTTCAACCTATTTCATGGAGAAAATCAAACCGTCATGATTTTGAGGCCGCACTCTACATATTCGAAGAAATATTTTAAGTAGCTTCAAGTCCACGTAGTTTGGCCGCCCCAACAAACTCGAGTCTTGCAAGAAGTCGAGGTCTTGCAGCCAGCATTTGGCGGCGCCGCTTCGCTCATCATATATCAAAGTTCCCGCTAGCTTTCATAAGCACGCTTTATGTTAATTGCGAGGCCTGAAATAATTAATGTACTCAACCTCCGGTCGCGACGGCCCTCCAAATCTCGTCACATGGACGACTTTGTTTATTCAAGTTTGATTCCGACGCGTACAAATTCTTACTTTTACAGTTGTAACTTTCCAGCTGGTCCTCGTTGAAACAGCTGCAAACATTGATCGGGCTGCATTTTGATTTCAAATGGCTTCGTAGTTTTGACACTATTAAGTTTCTCAAATTGGACGTCAACGCAATCCATACGTCAGTGCCTCAGTATTTGGACGTTCTAGCTTAATCGGCTCATCGTTCGGAACTAAAACGTTGCGCTGGATGAAGGCTACCGTTCTGTCATGTTTTAATGCAGATGTGTTTTTAATTTTGGAGTTACATATTTCTAAAAAGCTACTGTAAATCATACCTTATTTTACGAGTTTAAAAAACAGTAAAGTCAAAACCTTGTTTGCTTTACATTTTCATACGTAAGTTATCCTTCATTTTTCGAATTCCTCGGAAGATTAACGCTTCTACGAGAGTCGAATGTCGCTTTTAGATGGAAATTCTTTCAGTTCTCTCGCTACCGAGGTTATGACGTCCGTTCTATAGGGTCGACAAGTTTCAAACTCTCTCAGAAATTTGTAATTTTTGCAGCAACCTTGACCAAATTTAAATAGGTTCGAAATTCACCCACGAGTTTGCTGCTACAAGCGACATGTGCTCTCTAGGTCCTCCTGCCACCCTGAACAGTAAATCACAAACTGACCTAAAAACTCACTGATCATAAATATTTACGAAGTTAAAGGGTACCTATACCGAAAAACGAATAGAACAAAGTTTTTCCCATATAAATTCATGAGTAATTTATATTCATCAAAATTTGACGTTTTGAGTGCATCTGCTCTTCTTGTAGCCATAGCAAAAATCAAAATCGTTGATCGAACTTATTTCGCGAAGCACTTTAGTGGACCCGCTGGGAGACCAAAATACGAACCTCTGAATAATGAATGTCTTCCATGACATTCAATGGACCATTTTTTGGCCGATCATGTCGGGTGGAGGGTAGTTAGTTTTCCCATCGATGACATCTTTATCAAAATATTAGAAGCACAGGACGCAGTATCACAAATATTTTCAAGAAGCCCTCCTAACCTGGGCCCGCTGGGCCTCTTCGAAGCCGGAGCCAGAATTCTAAGAGCAATCCGATCAGTGTCTGGCGCAGTCACGACACGTTAAGGCCTCCGGAGATCCTGCGACAACTGGACGGGAACGAAAGAAAGCCGCTCGCAAAAGCTTAGGGTTGGCGTATCGAGAAAGAGAGGAAGCGCAGACCCTTCTTTTGGCATCTGCATTACCAGTAAATAGAAAAGAGTGATAGCGATACGTAACTGGATAGCGATACGAACTGGATAGCGATACGTAACTGGATAGCGATACGTAACTGGATAGCGATACGTAACTGGATAGAGATGTAAAAACCTTTTCAGAATTTCTTTTCAGTATTGAGTTTTGAGTATTATCTTCTTGAATAATACCAGAGTCATAAGTACGATGGCTCTGATAACATAAGGTAAAGAGTCGTAAAAATGTGTTATTTTTACAGATACTTTAACCAAGTGACGTTTCCCTTCTTTCCAACATACTTTTATAGGATGGATTATTGCTGCAACCGACAGAGAAGCCCAAAATTCGATCAATAAAGCATGTCAATTACCATTTGTACATCATGCATATACATATATATATGTGTATAAAGATCAGTTAAACATGCTGTTTTAATTTAAAAAACAATTTTTCAAAAAAATAATTTCATCCTCGTTTCTCTGAAAAGACGAACCTGAACTGCTTAGAACGATCGACAAAAATTCTGCGAACCAGAAATCGCAGAAAATCTCGTGAAATGTTGGTGAGGACAATTCTCCACACCTCCTGAGCAGCCCACCTAACGATCTACTGCCCCGTTTCTAGCGTCATTCTTCCTGGTCTGATCTGCGAAGGATCTCGTAGATCCAGGAATCGTCGGAATATACACCTCGTATTGCTCTTAATATGTAGATTACACAGACGGTCGAAGGCGCTCTGGTGGGCAAGCGACTTCCATTACGTCTTCTTTGAAGCATAAATGCATGTGTCTTGGAAGCATGTGCGCCAGCTGGGGAGCAGTCAGTTCCTACCATGGTAAGCTATTTACTAGGTATAACTCATAAAATGAAGCGGCAGCGACTCGTAAAGTACAGTGGACGAGCAGCGAGCATATCCGGGTCTTGTTTCCAAGCTCCTATATCTCCGCTCTGGAGTTTCTCTGCCTCTCTTCGCTCGTCCGCCGAAACCAGAAGCGTATGCGGAAACCAACAACTTTATGGAGCGGTAAAAAAAAGTCGCACAAGAGGAGCCAGAAGTTTTCCCAGTTCCAAAAGAAGATGTTCCTGGGGGTTGGCATTTTCCGTGCTTGGAGAGGCACAAGCTGTAAAGGGTGAATAATGGCATATTTTATTGGGTGTTCAGGTCACGGGAAGGCTAGACGTCAAAACGTCAAATCTGTCCCATGAATGTTGATGTGCTTCTTATGGGTTTGTTTTGGAATATGCATTGCTGCTTGAAGAACTCTTTAATGACTGAGTCACACTTTTATTGTGCTGTCAACCATGAAAGACCGAGACTCGTGTTTTAGTGTCGGGAGCTCAGATGAGAGAGCTGCCTTCACTGGGGAAGAAGTTTTTGTATGAAGCTCGTGTATGCCTTGTCATTCCATAGGTTTTATTTGGAATCTACAAGTAAGTATTAATGATTAATTAATTTGAAGCTGTAGTTGTTGTTGTTTGCCCTCCCATATTTGCTGTCATGTTTATCTTTATCTGACAGTCATCTTTATTTTTGTGTTTAGAATCCGTGAAAATAATTTTGTTACCTATGGAACATCATCCGTACAATTAGTCTTTTTATAGCAATCACTGTAAACAATCATCGTTCAAATTTTGAAATCTTAGGTTAAATTTCTCTTAAGGAAAATTCATCACTTGAGATTAGGTAACATATTTCAAATGGTAGTAATCATCTGAAAAATCACGACACATTCCAGTGGAAATCACAAAAAATTATACTCGATACGTTGTACCAACTTTGGCATCACTTATTATTTCCACCCCTAAAATGTGATCTAAGTCCCCCATCAAAGAGTGAACAGGTCTCAAAACGGCATTATAACGGGAAAAAATCCCGACCCTTAAAGTTCAGCAAAGAAAATCTGGTACGAGCAGCCAGCTTGTCGACCGAAACTGGAAACCACAGTCTGCAGGCTCACTAAAATCAGACTCAGAAAATATATGATCGTCTTTCGCGAGTCCCGCATGTTAGCATATCGACCTCTGAGATATTCGGCCGCCGCTTCGTTGGTTTTTGGTATTTTCTTCGCTGAATATTTTCTTTGGACTTAGGGACAGGCAAGTCTTCTTCCCTCCAGCTCGTTCCGTCACGGGCGACGGTCGCTAAAGTCAAGAGCTCCAAAAAAGAGGACTTGGATTTCTTTTCCAAAGGGATTGTTTGTTTCATCAACTCATGAAAATTGAGCGTTGCGTGGCGAAAGTTTTCAAACAAACGATAATGTTGAGATACTTTTGGTAAATAATTATTATCATTGAAACCTAACTGTCGGTAGAAACACATGCGTACGAAGGTAGCCCTGGAATCGATAATTGGTCATTATTAGAACGTAAAATAAATGTTCAGACTGTGCAAAGAGTAAGTTATTACGATGAAAGTTAAAATACGATTGAAGTTACTATCACAGGAGCCAAACGACAAATTAAAACCATTTAGTAAAATAAAATCCTGGAGTCAGTCCCTTCTTCGATAAATAATTGCTTTTCGTTCTACCCACATAATTGGACTGTTTGACCACATACATATTTGGTATTCCGATAAATTCAGATTCGAAAATTTAGCACGAAACATACGTCGGAATATACACTATGTATATTCAGATTCACACTTTCAGTGAAGAAAAATTCTCACTCATCAGAATAGAATTGGGAAATCGCTTGTTAACGATAGTGAGTGCGGCAATAGCAAAGAAATCATAGCCACCACACGCCCCCCTTTATTGGAAATTATTCATGGATATTAAGGATAGATTAAGTAATAGATTTTATGTGTCTCCACGTCCAACCAACTCTGAAGTCAATCAACATCGATATCGTCTGATTACGTTTGAACCTAACAAAATTCATCACAATATACGCAAACGTACGAACACAAAGATACATGCACATAAAAAATTGATTTAATTTCCGAGGACTCACATAATCTTACGTACAAAATTAAACAGGGGGAAACCTACCCGGAATGCACATACAGAACTGCGCAGAATGCATGCAAGGGAAGTTGGATGGCTCCATCATGCCGACACGGTCGCTCAGATTGATACGCAGCCAGCAATAGCTACAGTAGGTGAGAGTTTGCGTCCCTTTTGAATATTCATGATCGTCCTGACAGTACAGTCTCTGCTGTTATGGAATCCAGCTGCCGCACGCAGCTCGCTTCAAACTATTGCAGGCGGCAGGATTGCGGCTCAGCTCCGACTCTGTTCTGTGTGAATATCGTGATTAAATGAGCACTATTCTCAGAGAAAATTAGTCCGCCCGTATCGGTGTCTGACGAAACAGCCTGGGTTCTGATTCTCCCGATGCTAGGCTGAACAAACTCGTGGAGGTTACCTACGGCGAAGATGAAGTGAGAGTTGAGTGAAAATGACTTATTTAAAAATTAGAATTACGGTTTATGCATATATTAGAGGGCTATACATTCAGTTAGGGTTTTCTTAGTTCCAAGCTTCTCTTGAAACACAAGTTTTGGTCAGTGCAATTTATGTATGGTGAATACGAAGTGATTTCACGCGCATGTATGTACATATGTACGTAAGTGGCGAAAATTCAGTGAATGTATAAGCGATAGATTCAACATAGGAACTAGGATCATTATTATTGTTATTATTAGTTAGTTTGAAGCTCCCTAGCCACACCAAATGCAATCTCAAGAGTGCAAGAAGAAGGGATAATTTGGAACAAACTTTAATAACGTGGAATCTATGCAGTGGAGTGTTCCTTCACAAGATTCCCTGCGCATAGAAGCAGCAGGTTAAGAAAGCAGAGGAAGAACAGGTGAAAAATATTCGGAAAAAAAGACATGAAAATTGAAAGAAGGAGTGGGCACGAACTATAAGTCCCGAAGGCCTAGCTATAGCTAGGGTAGCCTAACAGTGTCCCCCTAGGGTCGCCAGCCCCCATAGCATAGGATAGACAAACCTAACAAACCTAACCCTATTGTCAATGGCCTATCCTATGCCCCCAGAAGGGATAGCTGGGGTCATCTATTATGATGGCTTCATTATGGTAGCCGGCTTGATAGAAGTGATAAAATCAGTTCTTGTTAGTTTTAGGTACAGTCGAGTGTCCACGTACTGATCGCTCAGTGGTTTACACCGTTTAAGTGGTTTGCAGAGTCAATTTGCCTTTATTGAAAAATTAGTTCACAAAGTCGATTAGCGCTTACGGTTACAGAGGCTCACAGTGTCAAGTGGCGTTACTATCCAACTTGTGTAGTGTCAATTGGCGTTTACTGTTACAGTGGCTTACGGTGTCACTTAATAATCAGTGTTGGTGTTTTTTACCAAAGTAGTTTACTGTATAAGTTGATGTTTACTGTAAAAGTGGCATACAATAGAGACGCATTTTCAGTTAACACGTTGACTCCGAAGTGGGTCATATATGGTACACGCGATCATCTATCTAACCTGACCTATTGTAACTAATGCAGTATCCTGTATAAATACAAATTTTCGAGTTTTCTTCAAATTTGTGTTCATCAATCGAATAAGCTAGTTCTGATTAGAAAGAAAATTAATAGAGTTACCAAATTTGTGAAACCAAAACCCTACATTTTTAAATTCACACTAGACATATTTTTCGACATGTAATTTTACCTGTGTTGAGAATCGGAGTCAACGTGTTTAAGTCGTTTTCAGGAGAAATTGACATTTACTGTTTAAGTAGTTCGCAGTGGAAATTGACCCAAAAATTTACAGCTTTTAAATATTTCATGGCGAGCATAACCTCGAGCATTTGAAATTATTTTTTTCTGCCCTGATATACAGAATTTTGGCAGCATCCTGAGTTTCTCGGACGACGCTCCAGGATTTGAAAAGTTTCCCCGCGCGCGGTCGACACTCCGCCATAAAAAGGGCCGTGCTTCCAAAATTAAAACTAAAAACTCGGCATGAAAACTTCGGTCCCCCATGAGGAAATTCCCTTTAATTTGCATAGATATTAAATTATCTTACGCATCCATTGAAGTAAGTAGGCACTGACCAAGTAAAAGTCCAGCCGCCATCTTTGTTCCTCCTTTTTTGTGGTCTACTTTACTACAATACACAAAAGATTTTTTTCTATCCCATTAGGTTATTCTTACGTGCATGTTCAAATCATAACCACGTTGCATATTTTTCAGATGCTCTTCGGCCTAATCAATATATTAATATTTCTGGAATTTCTACCATATGTACTCAATGATACGCTGTCAACTCAGCGAGGCCTCTGTATGTGATTTGATTTAGCGCACCATTTTTTCTTAAAATTTAGGAAATTAACTTCAAATCCTTCTTCAAAAGTTCATCTTTTTTAGTCTGGAAGAATCAATTGCCGGAACAATTCTACACCCTTCGAATCTTTCACTTCTTTCTCACACGGAAGAAACGAATTAACGATGGAATGGAGTCCAAAGTCAAAGATGGACTCAATAGCGCAAATTTGTTTGAGCAACCATGAAGGCTAAAGTCAAGTTCACGTTTTGTTGGTGAAGTGCAAAAGTTTTATTAGGGCAATTTTTATACTCTCTATTACTTTAGAGATGTATGACCAGCAATTAAAAATCAGTAACCGTTGCCGCTGACGCGTTCGTCACATTCTTAAATACCCAAACAGAATGTCAGTAGAATATTTACGGTATCACACAATGACATTACTGCAATCTGAATATCATCAAACGTAAATTTCAAATTCATGTTCGCTCATCAGTTACTGGAATGAGAATGTATGTCTACATTGTTTTGGTATGCTTTGTAATGAATAATAATCAGCTCTAATCCCATCGTCCTACATACATACAGCAGCTTGAAAATGATGAGAAAAATTCACGCTACTTGGATGCTTCTTTTTCAGCGCAACCTGATTATTTTATGATACATTAGAAAGCTTAATTTTAAAATGAGGTTCATAATTAAGTCTCTTTTTTTTAGCACGGCACGGGTAGTGTTAACATTAGAAGTACTTCATTCAAGTGCGCCGTTTGTCAGTGTTCAGAGCGGCATATAGAGATAAAGGTTCCCCCGTCGGCAATAACTTTTTTCCGAAATGTTCCCCCTTCTTGAAGTGCTCCAAGTCACGTGAGTTACACAATGTTGTGCGATTTTGACTCAACGTATGAGTAATTTTGGCGAAAATGTTTCGAAAAGTCAGGATGAAATTATTTCGAAGAAATTCTGGACACACGCGTTGCAAATCCTAGGACTTGTTCGACGAAAAATGAAAATATGCGTGAGCGCAGATTCGAACTTCAACTTGTGCTAGAATCCTAGCGAAACAGCTGCTTTGAAACAATCTCATGGTCAGAAATGGTATTATTTTGTAACTTAGAACATTGTGCAAAATACCAAGTTGGAGAAATAAAGCTGACAGTTCCAAGAAATGAAAAGGAATACGAATTTGTGCTCACGATATTAATTGCATATTTTCATGCAGTGTAATTTTCTTAACATGAATGCTTGTCGTCCAGCTTTAGCTAACATGAAGTGAAAAATTTTAGCAACCTTTTTTTTAACGTGTCTTTCTAAAATAAACCCATTAAAACTTGATGCTATAATTATGTTTTCAGTCATTTTCAAAGAAAATATTCTTTCACTGCAATAGTTTTTCCCCCTTTAAAGTCCACCAGACATCATCCATCCAAGGTAAAAACTCTCTTTCACATTTATCCGCGTTTAAGATTTGGGCCACCCTTCCTTCGTCCGTCGGTCCGTCTGTCTGAGGAAGCATTCGTAAGAGGATCATGACTGTGAACTTTTGCAAGAACAATTGTAATTCTGACAGATGACAGTCACGCCTCGGTCTTCTTAGATTCTTGTGGCAGTATTGCAGAGGGCACAATCTTGTTGTTACTCGCGCTAAAGATGCTTACACAGACCCCTTCGGCCAAAACCCACGTAAAGCGATCTGCTTAGCGCACCAACTCCGTTCAGGCTCATGGATGTTCAAACTTGCCAGTTCAGGTTACGATTTATGCGTGGGGACTTACTCGAGGGGACTTTAGTTAATGTATGTGTGAAATGAAAAAGTTTATGTCAGCCACCTAAAATTTGTGCAAAGAGCCGCGAGCTATCGTTCGAGCCCAAATGTGACCTCAAAACAGTGTTTTATAAAAACACGTTCTAAAAGCAACATCACAGCTTTCGCTAAGCTAAAAACTGACAGTTAGTGTCTGCTTTGAACAGGTATTCCTAACGTCTATGCCTTAGTGTAAACATGGGCTAAGGCATCCTTCACTTTGCAGACACAAGAATAAATAAGTTCTATTCAGGTTCTGCTGAGCTGTTTATTGAGGTCAAGGTGATGTTACAAAATCGATCTGGAATTAAAACGAATTATTTTCGAATCATATGCACCAAAGAATCTTTGAAGCAATTTTTTTCACGGCCACTGTTGTCTGTTCGCCCAATATTTGAAAGCTAACTATTTTGAGTATTAATAATTTGAGCGTCAGTATTAAAATTAAATATCATTGAGATAGCATCGTTTAGATTGTGTGAAAAACATCTGTATTGGATTGAGACTCTGCAAAGACGAGCCGCATATTAATTCTTACTCTGCTGTTAGCATATATTCTATAATTATAGCACCAAAGTTCTATAATTACTGCACTAAAAGTTAGCACTTATATTGTGTATGGGTAACTTTAAAAAATTGTCTCGAAGTTTGATTTCAATAATTTTGCGACCCAATTGATTACAGGGTAGTCATATGCAGCTACTCTTCTCAGTAATTCACAGCTAAGTCGTTGGAAACTTTTTGTAAAGTTACTCGCGAATTACTTTGTTGATTAAATGCTTTTCTCAAGGCTCCATATAAAATGAGAACGTTTTTGCCCTACAACCCGCATGTCGAAGAAGACAAGCAAACCCAATCCACTTGTAGTATTTCTTTCTACTGATGTAGGTTTCAGGATACACACCGACTAAAAATGTATAATACCATTCTCCAGTCGCTCGGAGAAATCTTCAAATACGTGGGCTGTGCCATTCTTCGCTCGTCATCTCAGTGCTGCAGATGCAGGCAGTGTGTGAAGGTGTGAGTGCTTGTATATATGATCCCGTGCAGAATAAGTGTTTTAATTTACTTTCCGTATGATAGAGTATTTCAGTTTGATATATTGATGAAATAATTCATGATTACGTGCATTAACATATTCCTCTCGTTGCCTCATGGTTGTACGTTCGAATCCTATTCCGATGTGTCTCTGTGGAGAACTTATCACTAATGCCACTGCCTGAATCCATGTACTGAGGTAGTAGCGAAATTAGAAACCAAATAATCAAATCAAATTAGGTACGGAAATAGGTATCGAACTCGACTAACGATGGTTAGTACTGTGATCAGCATACGGAGGAGCCCAGTACTGAAATCAGGAACTCATTCAGGATCAATTTACGAATTTTTCTACCGTGGGTAATTTATTGATATTAGTACCAGGATCGATATTATTTGCAGATCTCAGCACCGGGATCAGTTCACAAATTTCAGTATCACAAATTGGTCTGTCATTCTGATCTGGGATGTGCCGAAAAAAAGTTGAGAATTGATCATGTCCCAGAGCAGTTTCATATTTCATTTACATACATTTCTAAGCGTATGTTCATCCCGTATGATCAGCTCCTGCACAATTTGTGATGCATAATGGAACTCATAAATTTTATTATATTGCTTGACTAAAATTGACGTTGAGTTTAAACTCCATTTCGAACGTTTTCTAACGAGATCGGAGGCATCGTTTTTTTAAATTTTGTCGGTCGTATTACCTATTTTAGTTGGTTAACCACAAACGTACAAGATACCTCGAGCATCATATAAGAGGGACAATGGCCCTTTCATACTTGCGACACAAATTTCATTTAATCAATTTTCGTTGGTATTGTGCGTGTCCACGTTAATCATCCAATCATTTTCTAAATTCAACAACACAAAGTTCGCTTGCTAGAGTACTGTGCTCAGCATCTCCCTTACCTCTGTAGACCTCAGAGAACACCAATGCTACACTATCCCGCTCCTATATGTCACACTGCACAACTTCTGCTCGACCGTGTACCTGCGTACGAAAAAAGTATGTGTATGAGAACGGTGTCGAGGAGAATGCATGGCACAGATGAGAGGGGAGACTTTGCAGCATCATGGTCGGTTGTAAGCGATGCCTCCATGGTCCATAGTCGTGTCTTTGCTCCAGTGTTCTCGGACCATGAAACTCCATTGAATCTTCGCTTCTGTTTATGGCCCTTTGAAGAAGCCCTGACGCTTTACACAACTGACTGACAACTTGCGCAGTCTCAAAGAAACCACGCCGGACTGTTTGTGAACATTCGGGAATGTTGGACGATGAGCATGGAGGCTGTGTCTATTATTCCTGTATGCGGGGGTTTGTTCACGCGCTGTCATGAACTTCGGAATATTACAGGGAAAGTTGTAAGCAATTCTTTTTTGGTGATTGACTTGGAGTACGGTCGAACAGCAGTCATAAAATTGACTCCGAAAATTGCCGCTGTAATTTTCAGGAACCCGAGCAATTGTAAAAATAGGATATTAGGCCTATGCATTAAGGGTTAAACTTATGGTTAAATTGTGCAGATAATTTCGAATGGAGCTAGGAAAAATATACAATCGTGTTGTTCTAGGAAAACTTTTTATACTATATGTTTAAGAGCTTTTAAACTGCTCATAGTACGCTTTTTTGAAAAGTTTGTGAAAGATAGCTCGAAGAGAGCTGTTGCAAACATGCTATTTCGGGCATGTGTGTATCATGTATTTAAATCGATTTTTATCATGGATTTATACCGTAAATGCATTTACGATAAAAATGCATTTTAATTTTAAAATGTTACCGTGCATTTAAATCGTGATACTGCCTTCAATTTCACGCTTGTGTAAAAGTCAAGGATAATAGAAAACTATTTCGTAAACAGAAACTTCCCAGTTTTCTCATTGCCAAAGTCACCGGCACTTTGCGTAAAGTGTCTTCCCGAGTGCCTATGCTGCCGAATTATGCATTCATTCGGCCTATGCATTTAATGTTTGCTATTCAACGATATTATTTTGCAGTGAACGATTTCAGAGTTTCCCAATACTTTCAAAACTCTGAAGAAATTCAATCCTAAAACTTAATGAATAATGTTGTAATTTTTCTGCTGGTTCGTTGGTGTTATTTTGTTGAATGTTCCTTGACAACAATCTATATAATATATAATATAAATAATAATTTGATATTAAAATTATACTTAATCGTAGTTCGCACAGTACTTGTTCCACTTCTCCCCAACCAAAAAAAAAGAAGCGAGTGTGTCGAGTGATTTTTTGAGCCACCACATGTCTCATTTTCGGAGAACAGAACGCAACCGCCAAAGAGCACGGCCAAAAATTTCAGATCAATCACACAAAATGCAAAAGAAATCGTTCAACGCCGAGTTCAACTCATCTGAAAAAACATGTTCGAATATAAATTCAGATTTTGCATGTATAATTTCGAAATATATATTGGGGCGTACCAATTGTTGTTCTACGATCAAAAACTTTATTGAGTGAGATTTTCTTTATCTTATCTGACGAACGATTCAAGTAGGTAACTCTAAAACAGTTTGAAGAAATACTGTCAATCTTTGAACCAAATTGCATATCATACCTAAATTACCTCCCGTAAACCTTTTATTAGGATGTAATATGAAAGCTTTACTTAAACTTATATAAAACTTTATACAACAAGATCTAGTCCTTATCTATTTAGAAGGACTTAATGAAGCTGCCCCATGTTTGAATGTCGAGTACTGTGTTCTAATAATTATGTCCCTAAATATTACTGAATTATTCTGGTTAAGAACGCGCAAACATCTATATGGTAAAGAAAAATTAAAGGTCGTACGATCACGACGTTCAAGGTGTAGTGTCTAGATTTAGAACGTACTAGCAAAACACTCTAACGTTCACAACATACTCGTACCAGCGAACACTCAAAACGCCTCTTCCTTCAGTATGTCAGACGCAAGATTTCACTCTGCTAGCTCGAGCTATTTTTCAGGAAATTACCATCGACAAAGCAGTTGTACCGGTGCATTCTGAGAAAAAAATTCCACTGGTGTTCTTTATCCTCGCTCAGTGGAGAACCTACTTCGCGTAGGCCAAATCCGATCGATCATGTGCATTAGAATACAAAAAATATCAATGCCCGCAGAATTTCATTGATGATCTAGACCCCCTGACAGGGCGAAGTCATAACCTGGTGATGGATCTCAGAACCTGGTAAATTGTAATCTACAGAAGCAAGTTTCGTGAGCCTTTCATTACGATAGCTACGGAGAATTTTTTATGAACTCAATTGTAACTGAAGTTCACAGCGTTTCCTTTTGTTTGCTATGATTTGGATTTTCTCTGTACTTTCAAGTTTCAAACTGAAATTGATCGAATACACGTGGAGCAAACGCTGGAGCCATAACGGTTTGGATAAAAAAATTCACTAGAAGCAAATTGTACATTCGATCGTCGCACATTAACTCTTCGTTGTTGCTTAAAATACTGAGAATGATTTCTATGGTAAAGTATACAAGAGACTTAACTTATGCGACCCTAAGTGTGATGTATCGCTAATGCGATATCAAGAAATAAATGTTCCGAGTTTAAATGAATTTACGCGCATTTCAATTCCTTGTTAAACACACCAACCATGACGATCGGTTATCGTCTATGACGTATGACATTATAAACCCCTTGCACCTTATTAGCTTCTGCACCCAGTCGCTACATCTCGAACGTTTTCAGGAAAAAATCAAAATGCATTTTCTCAGGTTAGTGTAAGTTTCTTGTTAGAAGCGTAAAACTCGCTATTCGGGAAGTTTAGTTCATACACAGTGACCAAATGAAAACTGTATTCGTAAACATAGTCCATGCTAATTTTAAAACTGCACATTTTTTTACAGTTTTGCTTCAGTACCAAGCTCGTGGTGACGGTGCAGTCAACTATAGTGTCCACCAAGGTTAAGTTCGAAATTCTAACTTCGATACTCAGCAGGTTAAGTTCGAAATACGTCCACCAAGGCAAAGTTCAAGCAGAAGTCTGATGCCATAGCTCACCCGAACTGAAGTTTGTTTACCAATGACCGGACCTTAGAGAGGATTTGGATTTTATCTGCTAACTCTACCTAGAGTTTCCCTCAGTCACGACTGCTCCGATGAGAAACGAAAAAATGAAATGATGTATCAATGAAGTAGACATGAAATTTATCGAACTGTCAAAGCTATAATATTTCTGACAACGCTATTATGAGCACCGCAAAACATGCGATTTAAACTTAGTTTCCCAAGTTTGCACTTTGAGAATGCATGAGAATTTGTATTAGCGCACACCTGGACCTGAACCTGGGACCTCCTCAATAGAAACAAGCGTTCTGTACACAGCGCCGCAAAACCCCCGTGGAGAGAAAACTGTGAAGCCTCTGCTTTCTAACTAAGTTCTTCCATCCTCTCCTATTATGTATGGTAAACTTGTGAGAAAAAGAGAAAATATGAAGCGACATGGGTTGAGCGTTATTTACACACTGAATGCATACTCAACACTGAATGTTTCACATTCATGCATACAACGTAAAAATGTTTTCTTGGCAGTGAAATATACATTTTCAATTGTGTGCAATACGTAAATGCCGACCGGATTTCTATAGCGCATTAGATCGCAGCTCAAATATAACGAAGCTCTCTAATTATATTACGCAGCTCTTTAATTCAGCATCTAAATGTTTCAAAGGTTCAAATTGCGCATATCTTCTCACTCAAACTCCCTCATGCCTTGTGTTTGTCTAGTGAAGGTGCTCTTGTGATTGACAAATTACGCTGAAGCTGCAATTAATGGTGACGTATATAATATTTCCGTTTCTTCTATAACGATATCTTGTGCATTTTGTGTGATTGATCTGAAATTTCTGGCCATGTTCTGTGGTGGTTGCGTTCTGTTCTCCAAAAATGAGACGCGTGGTGGCTCAAAAAATCACTCGACACACAGAACGTCTCTGCTTCGTTTTTTGAAGTAACTACGTTCGTTTCAAGAGGAAAAAAAGTCGTAGAGCAATAACGATCCTGAGATTCAGATATTGATGCTTGAGGTACAGTGAGGTATTTACCTAAAGAAGGCTGTGGAGAGTGGATAATCTTATAGATAGTTTTAACGGGTCTTAAAAACCAAACAAACATTATTCAATCTAATCTAAATCCTTCTTAGATAAACAAATTAGCTAGTCATATCTGTTAGACAGTTTAGCCTACTCACGATACTTGTTAGATATTTTGGCCTCATTTCAGTATTGAATACTAGTTAATTTAGGTGTTAGTGAGAACGAACGCACAAATTTTCTAAGAAATGACCCGACGATAATGTTATATAATTAATATTAATATATTTTAAGTGTTTCCTTACGTTATCGTTTTTTGTAAGAAAAGAGTTCTTTTCCTGTGTAGATCGAACTATCTACCACCTGCAGAGTTCTACTCAGAGACATCAATATCACGACCAACTTCTCCAGCACTGTCAGTGCATTTAACTCCACTGTCACAATTACCTTTTCTAGCACTGTCAGTGCATTTAATTCAACTGTCACAATTACCTTTTCTAGCACTGTCAGTGCAGTGAACTTGAATGCCGTGAATCACTTCTATAGTATTGTCAGTGCAGTGAACTTGAATCCCGTGAATCGCTTCTCCAGTATTGTCAGTGCAGTGAACATGAATGCCGTGAATAGCTTCTCCAGCATTGTCAGTGCAGTGAACTTGAATCCCATGAATAGCTTCTCCAGTATTGTCAGTGTAGTGAACTTGAACGCCGTGAATAGCTTCTCCAGTATTGTCAGTGCAGTGAACTTGAACGCCGTGAATAGCTTCTCCAGTATTGTCAGTGTAGTGAACTTGAACGCCGTGAATTGCTTCTCCAGTATTGTCAGTGCAGTGAACTTCAATGCCATGAATAGCTTCTCCAGTATTGTTAGTATATCCAACACAACAGTCACGATCAATTTGCCCAGCGCTTTTGCGAATCCAGTTTGCAGGGGCAGACTCAGAGGCCAGTCGGGGATATTTAGCAATCTACCCTCAACGGAAATCCTCTCAAAATCCAGGCCTTATATCTTGTAAGGGAGTTGATTGAATTCTAATCACCTCGAGACGAAGAGCTTTATTGCTTTATCTTCTATTTCAATTTGGTTTCATTCGCTGAGAGAAGAGAATTTATTTGTGTACCCGTGAACTGCTGGTGAATATGTGCCATTCTGCTCTGGGTAAAGTTCCTGGTGTGTCAAATTTAATTAGATGATGAGATAATCTTTTGAGCATTTTTATGAAAGAATAAAAACGACTAAACAGTTCTAGAGTGCCGAAATTATTTAATTCTTGCAACAGAAAATTCTTAGCTTATAATAACAGTTTCCTGCAACAACCAGATTCCTGAGAAGGCTGCAAGGCTTTCAAACTCTATACGCGAATATTTTCAAAGTTTTGTAAATCTTTTTAACCCTTTTTTGGCTAGTCGCTTTCCCTAGACCTGGTGAATATTTTCCATTTACCGCATTGTTAACATGCTTTACAATGCCAAACCATAATTATTTTTCATGAGCATGACCAATATTCAATGACACTACTCGTACGTATTTTGAAAATGAGTTGGCAGTAATTGTGCCATGTTGGAAAAACAATGACCAATTAGACTGAAAGGCGTAGAAGTCGGACCAGACTGAAGCCCTTCCTCATTTCAACAAAGGCGATTCTTTAGACGAGAAGCATCCGATTTTCTAGCAGCATCTCACTCGGGCCTAATCATTGACTAAAGATGTTATCACTTGGAATTGAAAAGCCTGGTTCGGGGAACTTTTCCGAGTCTCGGGTGTCATTTGCAAAGCCCCTTTTGTGCAGCTCGGGTTAGGGCTGGGAGGCGAAAATCATCGGCGATAAAGCTGACGGAGTCTCGCCTCATTCAAACGCCTCAAAAGTTCCGACGAGAATTTTTCGAGTGCGATTTTGTGGTGTTCATTAAGGCTGCAGCGACCGAAAGAAGCGGATTCTACACCTCTTGGGTTATGACAGATTAGTAACCTCTGGTCTGCGTGAGATCTCCCTCTCGTAAAACAGGTTTGTTTTGACCTTAACTCGCGCTTGATTACGTACGCCAGGTCTCTCGGTTGGACTCCTTACCCGCGGATTGTGCACTCATGTGCAGACGTACGAGACAGAACCGGCGGCACACGAATAGAACTCAATCTACCATAAAACTTACTAAGATGGCGAGCCTCAAAAAGACCTACGGTTTATCGAGACTAAGGAACGTTGTTCAGGTTATCGACACCCTTTTGCGATGTATATGCTTAAGTAAGACATCCAATGAGTATTACACTCAATACCTCAGATAGATGTTGTTCATGAGGGTTTTTAATTATTGATTGAGAAAACTTCGTTTTGTTTTGTCGTATGATTGTACAAAACCTACAAGGGTAAATAACTCCATCGATCGATGGCAATCCATCTTTTTACCCCTCCTCTATACCTTCCTTCAAATCCAAATTAAGAAAAAGGAGAAAGTTGTTAGAAATATAACTTTTAATCTTATTTGAATTCCTGGAAGAAGTTACAGCTCCTGTAACTTCTTCCAAACATATTGATCAAATAAATTCGAAAAAGTAAATTAAGCAAACAGCTACCTCTGCGTTTTGCAACTACTCTTAGAAGTTCTCAAAACCGAGATCAAGATCGCGAGGATGGAATGAAGAACTCGAAAAAGGAACGTCACTATCGGTTAACTTGTGCTTATTCCCTCGATCCAATTAGTAGGTGGCCGCTTTTATGAACACGAGAGAGGCCATAACTAAGAGCGCCCATTGAGCGCCAACAAAACAAGCATATTTAAACATTTTTCGATCATTAGAGCCTCTTAATTGAGATAAATTCCGAATCGGAGGGACGCTGAGGCTACCCGAAATTGATCAATACCGCAATCAAAAATTTTCTCAATTTCCTTCAAGGATCAGAACTATTACCTACGGTAATGCTTAAAAAATCCGTGCACTCACTGGCACGAAACGCTTTTGGCTGACAAAAATAATTCAAGCCTCGACTCCCAAATCATTCAATTTAGGCTACAAGTACATACGAATCTCTTCCTTATCCCTCGCTCTACGAGCGTGTTAAACATTTCTTGTGGACAATTGACACATGATGATTGCAACCTCGAATTAAAGTGGTATTTATTCACTAACCAGTGTAACATTTTTACCAAGGCATGGATAATTATCTAAAATTATCTACCGGTTTGGCTGCCCTAGCGCAGATATCACCGCCGTATAGGTGATGATCAAACGGGGCGGCGAAAAGGATAGACTGGGCGGTCCGGTCATTAGGGAGCTGCGGAAGCGTGTTCCGTGGCAGCGAAAATCGTTTCAGAAGACGAAGGATGAGATGAAAGTGAAATAGTCTTGCTGTTGGAGAAAGAAATTCCATCAGAGATGAGAATGTGCTTACCGTCTGGCACGATCGGCCTATTTTCTAGTTAGAATTCAAATTATTTCAGAGTTTAACATGTAACAGAATGGTGAAGAAAATTAAAATCACTTTACGAAATAATATCAAATTCCGATTAAGAAAATAGCTCTACAATGCTAAGCACAAAAAGTCGGCAATAAGTACTCAATGGATTTTTTTTAAATCGTTTATTCGATGGGAAATCTTCAGAAGGAACATTTTAAGAGAAACGCAAAAACGCCACCGAGCCAATCAAGTTTTTGTGAAGAGCGACAAGTATCGACAAGTAAAAGAGTACGAACAGCCCGTTCTGTCCACAAGCGATGACTAAGCAAATATTTTAGAAAGATTCACAAAAATTCGGGGCAAAATCAACTCGGTCTTTGAAGGCAGACACTACAACTATCGAGCAGTAAAATAGTGCGATCTTTGTGTTCGCTACGCGGCGAGCGAGTAAGCAGTGGCAAAAGCGTTCGATACCGCAGATGATCACCGGTAAGCACGCTTGGCAAACAGTTGAACGAAGGCGACGTCGGTTGCCTTTATAGTGTCATGACCGTCAAACATCCTCAATACGACGTGACGTTTCACTGCCTGCCTGACCTGGGCTGCGGTTGCCCCGTACATTCAACAAAGATGTTCCTGCCCACCGAATGCAATGAACTGGAACTTGTTCTTATTTGTGCATGTCCTGATTTTTTCCCCTCATACGCTTAGGTCGTTGAAATTTTCACAGGTGTCAGTAGGTACAATATTAGCCATTTTATTGGATGTTTCAGTTTTCATTAGCTATTGACTATTTTGACACAGAGATTGTTCGATGTTTTTTGAGTCTATTTGGAGATTTTTTTGCCAATGGGGGCTTAAAAGTTTCAATAAAAATGACAACTCTTATAGCAACAAATAACAAGAAATTTTGTTTCCCGATTTCATTATAGATTCTCAAATCTTCTCCAGTGATTACGTTCGGTTAATTGACATATACTCATTTTTTCCAAAAATAAATAACGAATTGACATATCCCTCTCTCCATATCTGTTTCACGGTCTTGGGTTTTCGAATGACGAAGAAAACAATTCTAATCATTCTCGGAAGCATGGATGACGAACAATTATTGAAAACATCGTGTATTAGTATACTGCCGAATAGGTAGAAGATAACACTACCAGCAAAATTTAATGAACTGAGCCTTGACCTTTCTGTAAAATTTGACGTCTGCGAAGTAAATTAAACAAAGTCGTACATTTTTAACCGACGAAAGTGTTGCAGTAAATTATAAAATTAAGCAAAAACTGATTCCGTCATAACGCTGGGTATGCATATACATGAAAATTTTCAGAAATCTCGGGCACTTACAGAGCAACTGTTCGAACAATGACCGAAAATGAAAGAAAAATTGCTGAGAAAGTAGCTTCGCCCACGAATGTTCTCGGAAATCCTAACAAACCTGTGAAAATATTTTTTCTAAGATGCAGGCACACTCTCACTAAACACTTTATTCAGATACTAAAGATAAATGCTCGCTTACGCAGACCAGAGATAATTCCTAAGGGCTAGTATTAAGAAATATAATCATGTATGGCGGAGGCAATAAATCTCAGTGATTGTTATACTACTGCTCCCCTTTCGGCGCCTGCTTTACTGCTTTTGTGGCGTGCTCTGGGAATGGTATTATTTACGCTTACTCACGACAATTTACGATAGCTTACACCCTTTCCCAAGTGTTGGGGCTGGAGAGGGAGCGGCGAGGGGAGCGCGGGAGCCGAGGGAAGGCCTCCGAGGGAACTCCTCGCCAGTCCCAAAAGAAGGAGCCCAAATTGCGAGTTTTGAGGCGCGTCAACGAGAGTCCACGATGAATTCGCGTAGGATTTTGAAAGCTCTGCCATTTTTGTTGTGGGACTCGAAACGCTGTAACCATTTACGAGTTTTTCGCTGCTAACTTGCGAGGCCGTATACAACGGCTGCCTCTTAACTCCTTCAGAGACGCAATTTTTCTCAGGATTCGGAATTTGCGGTCATAGCTCACTCTATCCCTCGCATATCATCAATTTTACGGTAACCTTTCAAGGGGTTTCTTTCTGCCACGACCAACATGGATGTTTTTCGTGCATGTGCCCGATTCATGTCCTCGGGTAAGTGTGTAGAGTTGAATTTTCACGCAAAAATCTACACATTTTGCAGCGTAATAACTAGCGGTTAAAACATGATCGATATTCGGGATCGGAATTTATAATCCCTCTTTGAGAAAAGTGGGATTTTTTTAACTGACTGGTGCACTAGATATATATTGATTCATTGAATAACTTCTGTGAAAATGTCTAAATGTTTTGACTTCCATACGAGTGTGTGACTTTATGAAAGATTTGAATAAATATGAAGTGAGGAACAAATCTTGGCATGAAGATGAAACAGGAAATGAAAGAGCTTATACCACTTGTAGCTGGATATATTAAAATGTTCATTTGACTGTGCTCACTGTCAAGAAACATTCTATGTTTCAGAAAATAAAATTGACTCATCAATTTATTAATGGTAAATGGCACACAAAAATGTCAATGATTCTCACTGAAAATTTCTGACGTCGTACATGTATATTAACTCGAAGTCGAATAAAATTTCTACACCTGCAAAATTCTCTCTCGATTAGGTGAAATAAACGGAATTTTAGGCACATTTCAGAGCATTGAGCAAATTCCACTTCGTCAAGAAAGCTTTGGTGTACGTTTTTCGAACAAGTCCGGCTTCTACTGGGAAGGTATTTGTCTTTGTTTATAAATTCCACTCTCTTCAAGAAGGTAAATCTTAATCCAAGTTTCCGAAATAAGTTCCAAAAAAATCGGTACTTCCCGAAGATTCAATGCAAAACTATCTTGAAAAAACTGCCCTCCTAAAATATTAGACGGCGGCTGTGATTTGTAGCCGAGCGCTCAAATGAAGAGCAAGCAACTTAAATGCGCAAGAAATGATGTCACACACCATGTGCAAACGGGAAGTTATTTTATTTCCTTTGTATAATTTGCTCGATGTCATGGCGGCGTTGAAGCATGGCTTGTAACATTTAACATGCAGCGTTAGAATTTGAATGGACCATTAATGTTTGTAACTTTTTCTGTATATTGAATACTTCGTTAGACAAAGAAATGATCCAAAAACTTTGACTTCACGAGACGTAATAGCGCTGTAAAATTGGAAAAGGTTTCATGAAACAAAAACCATAAAGAATACCGGAACCTTCCAAAAAAGAAGAATTCGGCCACTGCATTTCCATTGATTTTTCAAATATTGATACAAAATTACATTGTTCAAACTATTGGGGCAAATGATGAAACATTACTTTGGCTCAATGGTAGGACATTTATATTTAAACATTCAAATATTGAAATATGAATGTATGTCGACTGCATATGAATGTATATACAATACAGTCGAAGATATCAACCCCACAGCACAACGTACGTTCACGCAGGGCTGCTATCCTACCTTCTGTGTAAGTGGAACACAAATTCGAGTTATAAAATTCAAAATAGCTTCTCTGTGTCATTCTTTCGTCAAAACCGCAGTCGCTTGCCTTGGACCGTCGGACCGCGCTCATAGAAGTCTAGAAGGGAATATTTCTGTATCAGCATTCATCCTAGGCAGTTTTTTTTAAATTGTATATACAAATAAATAAATTCGATTTGGCATTACGACTTCACCAAGGCTAAGATTGGAGTTCGCCTGAACTCTGTCCACGACGTTTTCCTTTTAATCAATTCTCCAGACTGTCGTGTGTCTGTTAACGTTTTTACGCTTGTTGAGATATTGATGAGTTTTTGTAGGAGACTGCGAGTATTTTGCTCAGGATTTTCCATCGAGAAGACTAATATCATCTCAAAATACCTGCACTTGAAATCACAGGTAAGATTGGCATTCCGGTAGCTCAAAGCCATCGTCAAAAGACGTTTATCCTAAAATTAAACTTCTGCAACTACTCGTTGAACGAATTTTAGCTTTTCAACACGAGTTGTTGTCTGGACATGATGACATCTTCTTGAAATTGTCCTTGAAATAATCTCCTTGAAATAATGCGACCATAGTACAACTCCAAAGTCGCAACCCTAATGCATATGACGTTCACCAAAGACTTCTCAAGCAGTTTCGATAATAAAAGCCACCCCCGACGTGTGACGTACGTGTTTTCAGCACCATTTGACTTGTGCTCACAATTTTTATAGCTTCAGGAATGCAAAATATGTGACTTCACGCCAAGAGCATATATTTCGAATGTATAGAGCTAAAAGTTTCAAAAACATTCGGGCGCTTCAAAGAAGTACGCCTGTGTTTAACTACTACAATATTAACCCGGTCATATCCCTTTTCATACGTACGTACCCAACAGCAAGCAGACCAATGCTGCTCTGACTCACAACAGACTGCGAAGGCTTTCCCAGTAAGCTCGCGTTTCTGTGGAAACCGTCAGCTATAAAATCGTCAAACTGAAGTCTCATTTCCAGAGCTACATCCTACTTTCAGTCGACCACCAAAGCATGCAAACCACTTTCGCGAATCTGTAAAAACTTCGAGTTATTAAATCGTCGAACTGGAGTCCCATTTTGTAGCCAATGCACGTTGAGCAGGCGGAGGCAGGTCGCGTGCAGCCACAATGCAGACGGGCAGGTCTCCGTTTTGCCTGCTATTTCTTGTCTTGAGTTCCCAGCAGCAGCCAAAAGAGCTTCCAAAATATCACCTCTTCATGGAGTCTGAGAACGGGTCCTGGACTCAAGCCGGTCTCCCCTAAACACAATAAAAGCCGCAATATTGCGGTTCTAAATCTGAAAGTTTAATGCCGCCTCTCACATTTCTATTTGCATAAGACAAAGAAAAGAGCGACTTTCGAGAGATACATAACCTGCTGTCCGTGATTTGGGATCGTACGTCTGGCTGTTTTGAAGTTTCTTTCCTAAAAACTGCAATATATCTACAGTTCCCTTGATTGGTTTTATGTGCTTATAAATTAGCATTCATCGTTGACAACACTACTCAAGTTACGTTTACGATTATACGTTTGATATTTATTTATTAAACTTTGTATCAGAACTTATATCCCTGAGTAAAAGTTTTTTGAGCATGACTTCTGACGGTCTTTTATTCTCAATGTATAAATAATGTCCATTTTTTGGCTGAGTTGTTCCGCACAACCAAGGTCCCTGAATTATTCATGCCTGCACAATTAATGGTCATACAAACCTATATTTCCTTCGTAGATCCCTAATTTTACGTGCTATTATCTGAGAGCCTTTAATTCTACGCAGCTCTGTAAATCATGCAAGGGAATTTATGTATTCTCTTGCACCGGAGCCCGCGGTGTTCTTCCATGCGTGCATCATTTTATTTACTCATCAAGGAGGAGTTCCATCAGGCATCAAAGAAACAACAAAACTTTTGGGCAGCAAAGCGAGCGCACGGCAATGACTGCGTCTTTCAACAAGACAGTTTTCGCTCGTTGCCAATGCGATAAATAGGCCAGGACTTCGTAAAAAATCGATGAGGGGATCGCGTGCGATGCCGCTATAGTGTCACACTGGGAGGACGAAAGAAACTTATCAATATGCAGTCGGTCACGACCAGCCTCTCCGCAAAACAGATAGGAAGGCGGAACCAGATCATAGACCTTGATTGGTAGCGGTGGAAGACCTAAGAACTTGGTTTTCTCACCCTGTGTTTTCCATGTAATGAAGTGGCCCTTTTCATCCCAAAATGGGGTATGTAAATAGCTTCGATAACAGTCCTTGGAACTCTGTAATGGAAAGGCTGTCGGATTGCCGGTAAGAAGCGTATAATTATCGTCCAGATGCTACGGAAGTTTCCTTTCCATGATATGACTCATGTTTATTATTTCCAGTTGTGAATAATTATGTGTAATTTGGAATCTGCGTCATTTGAATAGTTTTAGGAATTTTGGCTAATGAGTCTCCATATATAACAAAAATTTTACACAATTTCAGTTAAAATCAAGGAATGGCACGTAAGCATCTGCTACCGTGTTCAGTTAACATTGGTCTCCATCAGACCCAAGGTATACTGAAGAGCAGCCTCAAGCTATTTGCCCTTCTTTTAAAAAATGAGGTCGTGTGATTGACTGACTGAAGATAGGATGAACTTCATAACACGCAATAGAATTGCTTACTGCATGCCTAGTTTTCGTTTTTAGGTATAGACGAATAAGAAATAAATTATATTGCCTAAAATTTTCAGCACCTTTCAAATCAACGACTATCAAGAACTAGAAAAGTGTTTCTGAAATTTTTAGATATTTAGAAATCATTGAAAACTTAAATTATAGATCAAGTAAATCATTTTGCTTAGATGATAAATCCTGCTTTAGATCGAAGTTGAAGCCGAAATGGAGGTTAAAAATAGTATTTTTCATATAACTTTCTAGGGCAAGAATTAATTTTGTTTCAGCAAACAAAACTTTTTAGTTCGGTGGTCGCGTGTTGGAAGAAGATTTGAACTGAAAAAAACAGGACTGGGTTAACTGTCGCAAGTGCGTTACGTGTCACATACGTCACTCGATATTGAAAGGATAATTTAACCCCGCTAACTTAAATTTGCAAAACAACACCGAAAAATAGCATGAGTATTTTCAAAATTGTCGGCATGTGGGAGCCAGAGGAAGGGGGAAGGAGCGCTCAGAAGCTGCTGCTGACGCGAGTGGTCTCCGGCATAGCTTACGGCCAACATTATCACCTCGGCTTTTCTAATTATAAGACCAATATTTAAATATTCCCTATACTTTACTTCCTCCCTAAGGGAACTCGCCGTCACTGGCAATAATTGACATTTTTGGGAAATATGCATATTTTACGAGTTCTTGAAGCGAGCGCTTTCTAGAAACTGATAAAATATTACAATATTTCCACATCATATTTCAGAATTCTTAAGACCTTCCGGGGCACTATCGTGAGAATATGTGTCGTTACTGCAACAGGAATTAAAATATATCTGCTAAAATGCCTTGTTATTAGTTTTCTTGCTTTAGATTCGTAACTTACACGTACGTTAACTTCGGTATCAAATACTTCACTGGTAAGGTCAATCCCAATAAGATCCAGTTAATTTGGACCATTCGCGAACCAATCCAAAATAATTAATGATAAACCTGTAAAAATAGAGATCTTAATGAAACAGTTAAAATTCGATAATTCAATACAGTCGATAAATAGTCAAAAATCAAATCACATTTAAGGGTTCTCAATTTATACCAGAATCTAAATCGTAAAATCGGAAAGATTCCAACTCAGAAAAGGTAAAAGTAATTATATGATAGATGGGGTTACATCAGGCGAATCCGTTCGTTGAAAATTGAAAAAAGAGCATTGATTATATTTACTCCGTCAATTTTATGCAGAAATAACAGGAATATTCAGAGAGCTCGATATCAACATAAATTTCTGATATCCTTGAGTTAAAAATTGAAATTCAAATGCGACTTTGTATTCCAATTCTTGTGACCTTGATATGAACATACATATTCTTCTTAAACATGCAATCATATCTGTACTTTTACTGTGCTGCTGCGGTTGAATTGTTTCGTTCGATTAGATTACTAGCTTAAAAGGTAAATGAATAGATTAATTATAAAGTAACTACACTTTGCACGGAGTTGGAAACCGTGCTGCCACACTAGGGTTGATGAAATAAGTATTTATTGAATCTCATATAATTGAGTATCCTATTCAGTATTGTAAAACTAAGTGGCACCTAAACACGTTAATGTTAAACGTTATTAATAGTGGAAACGAATTAGAAGATGTTGATTGATTACTTAAACAACGATTAAAATATGGTAGAACATATTCAAGACACCTTGTTTACTTACATACGCTAGTTGAGGTAGAAACATGAGTAATGTACGAGCGCGTGGCCACTGGACTCTCCGTACGGGATCCCGATGTATAAATTTTAGGTAGCAAAGGGGATCAGTTTCAAAAAGCATCAGTTGTACCTGAAGTAATTTGATAAAATGCAAGTCTGGAGAATTATTAAGCGCATCAAAATTTCCCTCGTGTCTTGGTGAAATAAGAATTTCCCATTTCTTTGTAACAAAACAAAATGAAGAAAAAATGTTTACCGAAAAACTTCGTGCCTGAGGTCAGGTTAATAAACTTTCAAACTTACCTTACTTTCTAATATTATCGGGAATACAATTATTAGCGATAATACAGACATTATCGGTAATGCAAATATTGTCAGTAATAAAAATGTCAGTAATACAAAAATTAGTAGTCATACAAATATTACTCGGAATGAAAATATAACCAGTAATGCGAATATTATCAGTAATGCAAATAATACAGAAATGTAGTTTCATAGAAATAATTAGCATTTTCTAGCGTTTTGCGACAAAAGAACTTATTAAACACCATTTTAAATAGCGGACAAAAATATGTCACATAGGGGTATTGGTAAAACTCGAAGGCATTGCTCATATTTATGTATACTTTCGCACAGTAAATAGCATGTTCACTAAAATAACTTAAGCAAAAAGTGCTGGGAATGAATATGAAATAAATTGTCTCTCATATTGAAATTTCACGTCACTTGGAAATGAAATTCATTGTCTATACCATGTTCAAAAATTTCAACCAAAATTCAAAATTCCAGGTTTTGTAGATTGAGCCCAGTTACTTATAGTTTACTCATAAATTCCAATACGTTGTTCGAGAGTTACTGATTTACAGCGGTAAAAGATTTATTCCAAAATTTCCGGCTACATACACAGTGCATAATAAACATTAATGCAAAAATTGATGCTTAATGTAAAATTCACATTTTCTATCCATCAGACTGAATTTTCACGAGATTCATTCCCACACGATTTTCATTTGCGAAGACTAAATGCTCACATATGTGTCGTAATGAAATCAAGGATTCCAGGCGAAGTTCTTTAAAAATTTCCATGCCTTGTACACCTTCACAAAAGGGGGGTTACAAAAGGAGGCCTTGAGGGGGAGGGGAGGGGTGCAGGCAAGCAAGGGGAGGGCAGAGCTCCTGTCTCCAGATATATTGCTGCGAGTAGAGGGCCTTAACTGCTCTCTAGTTTGCATTTTAGTTCTTGGGACGCTAAATATATGCGCGAGCTGTTTTTAGATTTTTTCCTGTCAACCGTACGAGTTTTGCCGGCGGCCCGTCCCGCAAACAAGACGCAAAAAGTCAGAACAGAACCGATACAGACCTTCGCTCGGCTCTCCAGCCAAAGAATGTGCCTCTCCATTGAGAGTATTTCAAAAAAGCTAAAATGTTGTCATAGGTTCGCATCTTTACGGAATTTGAAAAAGAACTACTGAAACGCTGATAGTTTTATTTGCAAAGGAGCCGTGAGCTCCTAATTGCGGTAGGGCATTATTCAGGTTTAACCTACACTGGTTAGCTTTGTTTATGGGGCATTTTTTACTGTATTTCAGAATATAAAGTCTCATAGATTTTAAATTTGATAAACACTCCCATGAGCAAGTGCTGAGGTTTTTGCCAGTGGCTTTTTCTGCAAGTCTCAGATATTCAAAAATGTTCGGTCATGGAAGTATCTTCATATCACTTTGAAGAAACAAAAGGATTGTTGCTCTGCATAATATTGTCTTAGTTCACGATTTTCCCGAACGTTATAGTAAAGCCTGTCTCCCATCGCTACAGATTACCTTCTCTAAAACAACCATTAACTCGTACAAAACTTCAGTGCAACAATGAGGCTCTTTAATTAAAGCATGCATAGCAATTTATTCAAAAAATTTCAGAAGGTCTAGTGATCTTTCATATTTCTTCACAGTCTCGAGTGTTGAAAATAGTCCCGAAGCAAAATGTTGTTTATGCAAAAGGATCGACCCTGGGCGCGTCAATGACAGGCTCAAATACCACGTCGGCCTAAATAATGGTGCCCCTGATCATCCTCCTTATTGCAGGTGGTCAAATCGTCCGCTCCTGCCCGCGTTTACATTGGAATTAGGGTCAATAGACGCGAAAATGAACGCGATGTATTTGCTCGACTCGTTTTTGAAAATTCAACAAGTTCTTCGTTCGTTATATGTAGCGGGAAAAATAGAAATAGTGTACGAAAATATTGTGAAATGAGCTGTTAGTTTCAATGTGCCGTTTGAGAGAGAATGAAACAAGGAATGTCATATTCTAAAAATTACGACTAAAAGTTAAGTCCATTCGTTTTAAATGGTGTATGGTCATGTGCTGAAATTGCATAATTAGCAAGCCCTTCTAAACAAAATGAAATGAGTTGATTCTATAAATTGCAAATAGTCGAATTCCCCCCATAAATCTTATTAACTGCAGATGGGTGGGATCATTCTCACTCGCGGCGAGAGCAGCAACGAGCAAAGTTCTGAATTAAATATAAACGTACACCTCGTGCTAGAAATAATTTGCAGTTGTAATCATAATTGCACCAAAAACGCACCTGAGCTACAGCTCTAAACAAAAAATAAACGCCGAAGTTTCAGCTTCTCCGTGTATTCTATGAAGATAGCAAAGCCGTCGGAATCTGGAAAGTTGCTTCGGGATAAACCCTCTCGTATCCCTCACCTAATTATCATCTTAGGTATAAAGTTGTGATCAAAACTTTGCAATACGTATAAAATTTAGTGAGCCAATTAAAGGATTTGTTTGCCAGCTGAGGAAGAAAGTTATCACACGCCAGCGAAAGCTGGACGAAGCCTTGGGAATGGGAATGTTCAGAATACGACAATTTGGATTTCCTGGGGCAGGGGAAATTTCTCTAAACTTTTCACGTGACTTTATATGGGACGTATCATGCAGGCACGTGCAGGCCTCATGAGGCATTCTGGGCAGACACCATCAAAATATCTGTCAGTATGTTAAAAAGAGTTAATTTGTGTAGTTTCATGATCATTCGAACAATTACGATGGTGGATAATTGCCATAATTTTCTACGAAAATGTGTTACTCCACGTATAACTCATTCAGAAAAACCTTCGATATAAATAATTAAAATTGCGTCCTATACATTCGATGTATAATTATGCGTATATAAGTGATACGATGTTCTCTGTTTTATGGAAATAACATGATGGAAGGTATTCCTTAGCTTCATAAATGATCAAACTTTATATTAAAGTATCATATTGTGTGTGTATCTCTCATCTGTTTAGAAATTACTTGAATTACAGTTGAATAACATAATCTACGTACACATCTAATTTACTTTACAAATTACTCAACTTACATGTGAATATCATAATGTTTCTACATTTTTCTTCCACTGTATGAATTATTTGATTTATATTTAAACATTATGATGTAGGTATAACTGCCACCTACTTTAGAAATTACTCGAATTATAATCGAACAACATAATGTACATAATATAACTCTCATCTTCTTCAGAAATTACTTGGTTTACAGTTGTACATCGTAACGCATGTAAAACACTTCTCTACTGTACAAATTACTTGACTAGCACCCAATGTACCACTGAGTAGTTTCCTCTAGAATGTAACACGTAACTTCTTATAAGAAGTACACTTTACTGATCATATGTCCCTCTAAAATTGCTCCGAAGAATCTGTCTTACAAAATAAACGTAAAAAGCGTGCTGATTTTAACGTCCCTGTATACTTAGCAAACTAATCAGTAATCGAATAGGTTTCATCTATATTTTGGAACATTAATTTTGTTCGCCTGTAAATTCATGCAATTTTTAGGGGATCTTTTGATCAACAAAATTTTGAGGAAGCCAAATCAGTTTTAAAATTGCGGGGAATGATTTGGATTCTAATTTTTATACTCGGGGACAGTACTTCTTTAAAAAACTACTCTTTAATAACGCAGAAAATTGAAAGATATTTAATTCTATTCATTCGAAATACCTGGAAATTCAACGTACGTTTTCATTGGGCAACACAAAATTCGTGACAAATTTTCAGCGAAGTGTTCAAGTCAACAGATGTGGGCTCAAAAAAACTTAGTTCAAAGGAAAAATATGTATTAAAACATATACTCCCACAGTATATTATTCCCACATTTTTACCCTCCTCATCTAGATGTGTACCCGGACGAAAGAACCGCAGTTCTGTGATAATGTCTTTTCCTTGAAACTGAGTAACCTCGTCTAGAGTGTGCCTCCTTCCCAGCGGCCCGTACTCGATTTTCTGGATTTGTACCTGTCGTAAAATTCGTTCATAAAATCTTCTGACAATGATCGTCGAGTCTTTTTTCCCGCTACGCAGGAGAAATTTTTTATTGCCTTTTTGAAACTTTATATGTTCTCCGCTTCTGTTTGAAAGTGAGAGTAAAGTTCGAAAATAACTTTTTTACCTGTAACATCTTTTGTGAGCGAATTTCTTGCTAACTTGTGTTGAGTACGAAACTTATAAGAGCAGTTGAGGCCCGTTGTCACCATTCCATAATTTAAAATTCAAAATTGAAACAATTTTAACGAACCAGTAGGTTTTTTATCGATGATTACGTAACCTTTCCTGAATGTAAAGTGTTATCCTCTCCTGTTTCTTCTCGATGGATAGTATAAACACACCGGTCATCATACATTTCATTATCTTCTTACTGAATTACTTTAATACAATGTATACTCTTTCTGGCCATCAGAGTTGTCCGCTGGAATATCACGCATGTTTCATTTAAGTCTAGTATTCGATCTTCTTAATTTCACCTGAATTTACACACAGACTTTTCGGTTAAAATTAATTTGCATTCTCTACAAAATTTGAACTCTATATTACCAAGGTTTTTTTAGTCGATAGAATGCCGTAACTTAGCAACGGAGTTAAAATTGGCAAATTCGTTACTCAGGCTGTAACTCTTATATAAAATAAATATCTAAAAAGTACAACAGTCAGCGTGTTCAGTAAACGTCAGTAAGTTAAATATGTGAAAAAGTCTTGAGACACCGAGTCTTTCTTGATAAATTGGAAAGACTGAATCTTTTCAGCTCCGTGGATTGAAAGTCGTTCATTTTGTTGGTGCACCTTAATTTTGAGGTCAGTTTCTTACAGATGTGGGAATAATTGGATATTTTCTTCTATTTCGTAACTTGAGAATTTTCAAGACTGGTGATTAAGACCCGTCCACACTAACATCTACAATCTCGCTTAACATTACAATTTAAAACTGAATTTAAAATAAACTTAGTTTCTAACGATTGTTCTCAACTAATCCTTTCTGAACAAAATTACCTCCAGTTTTTGAACCACGATAAAAAATGTCCAACGAGTCAAAAGATGAAATTAATATCGATCACAATACTCCCACAGTAGTTTCACGTAAATTCCAAGTTCAACTGCGAAATTTCGTGAAGAACTGGTGCAATCTGTGGATTGGAGTGCTGAGCATGTCGATGCAGGATGGAGATTGCAATATCCCCACGAAATTAAGGGAAGAGACTCGCAGCCACACTCTCCCGCACCTCCATTAGTTAGTTGGCTTCCATTACAGAGCGAGCTTTACACGAGCACTCCTCAGAAAAATACTACAATAGCGAGACAAACTCAACGCCTCAATTCGGGAACGCGCGGAAGGATGTCTTCCTTGGGGTGCTTTGGTTCGATTGCAGGTATCCAGGGAATGCCGAGCGCCAGACCCAGGATCTGGGCTGAGCGAAGCAGGGATTTCACACCCACATTGAGACAAGCTATGGTTTCCTATGTTTGGTAATTAACAGTACTCGTCATTAATGCGAATACCACGTTCAAAATGAGATGAATAATCGCTTCATATGTTGGTTAACTTACGGTTCTCGGCATTAATGCGAATACTACGTCTAAAATGAGACGAACAATCGCTTCATATGTTGGTTGACTTACGGTTCTCGTCATTAATGCGAATGCCACGTTCAAAAATGAGACGAACAATCACTTCATATGTTGGTTGACTTACGGTTCTCGTCATAAATGCAGCAACCACGTTCAAAATGAGACGAACGATTGCTTTATGCATTAATTAACTTACAGTTCTATTCGAATTCGAACATCAACATCTCGAAGCTTACGTCGACAGAATACGTTTTAATTCAAACAGCAACACTTTTTTCATCAACCTTTTCAATTTTCATGAAAGGAATGTTATGATTAAAAAAATGCTCTATCGCAAGAGCTTCATTGTCAGATAACAAAAATGAATACATTCATGTAGCGATATCAGTCGAATTGGCTGAGCAGATTAGTTGGGCATCAGCAAAATTCGCTTTCCGCCATGTTATAGCGAGCATAGTTGATAGAACCAATTTTCTGATCTCCATCGCTGGTTTTTTCTATAGCCAGGCTCTTATTCTGCATGGGCCAATGATTGACACATCGGAAGGGTGAACCTGGAGCGATGTGGGGCCCTTTTCAAAAGGTTTAGGGATCTCGCACCGATGCAGCCAGTCGTACTCATTTTCACGCACAGATTTCACTGAGATTGCTAACTCAATCGCATTGATCTCTATCAAAATCCTAGATTATTCGAATCAGCTTTCTAGCTTCTTTTTTCTATGACACCTGGGATCTGTAAATGCAAATGCGGTAGTTGAATAAATTGCTTGCCGGATATGCTGAAAATTTTTCAGCGAAAACAACATGACTGGAACGTCTTATGAATGTGGCTCACGATTGAATAGTGTCCACCTGAACATACATGTATCTAATGATGGTAATCGAGAACAATGAATCCAAAGGAATAATTTCCTAGATTGGAGATCACGAAAAGTGTCATGTCTATGCTGGTTATAAAGCCTCTGTGGACAGCAGAATCAACTTTAGGAGGATGTGGTCAATATCAAGGAATAGAGCATGACAATTCATGTGTTAAACGCATTTAATATTCATCTCAGATTTCAATGCTTCAAGAGACACCTTGAGTGTGTGCGTGACAATCTTACTGGGCTGCAAAACTATAAGCCTAACAATCAAACTGTGAATGCAATTGTCGTACCGGACCGAACACCTTTGAACCTAAGATTTCAGCTGTGAATGCGACCACACAGCAATGGCTGTGTGTGATCGTCACCTTGGATACTTTGGGGATGTTTGGGCCTTCACACCCGGGCCACACTTGGGTCCCGCCGCCACTGCCACGAAAAATACTGAATGAATTCTTCTAAAGAAAAAGCTGTCATGATCCAAAATTATCCAAACTGAATATGCCCGTGTAAATTGAGCCCTTTCACAGCAGTCATTTCTACTCAAACAGAAGATATTCATGCGTTTTAACTATATAAGCTCTTCGAAGAAGAAATTAGTCACCCATTGTTTGCGAGCTGCAGTTATTTACCGAGTTCATTAATCGGTTTTCACAGACGAGACCGAAGTTAAGGTTGTATGTAATTACTGAACAGGCATCAGTCTTCATTCAAAGCTGGCGAGGTATATCTTTTTTCTTAGCGTGAAAGCAAGACGTCTAGGAATGGTAAAAAGGGCTATTGCAGTAGGTCAAACTACGGGTCACTCAGAGATAAAAGTAGCGGAATTAGCTTGTATTTCATGCCACGCTGTTATGCGAGCCAACCTACTATGGAAATTATTCGGTACACACCGCGATTTCAGGCAAAAATTACGATCGGGAGAAAATTCTAATCGATAGGAACCGCTGCAGTGTGTCCCGTTGACCGGAGTCGCCTGCCATCAATGATGGAATTAGTGGGAAGCGTTGGTGATGACTCATCTCCTGCTGTTCCTGAACGAACTCTTCGTTGGGAGTCCATGCAATGGATGTATGGAGCAGAGAGGCTCGTGAACGGTCGATATAAACACCTGCGCACAAGACCACTCGCTTAAACTACGCCTCAGCATACACACATTGGACTGTAGAGGAGTGAAGAAGTGTCATGAATCACGATTATGTCTACAACAATGACGCCTGCAGTTGTGTTCATCAAAGACCTCATGAAGCCTTCAACGAAGCCTGTGTCCAAGGGACGATACAAAGTCTGTCATGTTCTGGAGCTGTTTTAACAACACAGAAGTGAATCTTTCAGTTGAGGTATGCATCGAGCTAAACCAGCATAGCTACAAATTTTACCATTTACACAATATCTGAATGAAAAAAGGTATATTGTTTTGCCTGTCTTTCAGGATTACAACTTAAGAGTGAATCGAGCTAAAACTGTCATCGACTGGTATGGCAGTCATTTAGGATACGTCAGACATTTAGAGTCGCCTGTTAAGTCCCCAGACATGAACCTAATAGAAAATTTGTGAGACCTTCTAGAACGACTAGTTAGACGTCGAGTAGATCTTCCACGTACTGTGGCTGCACTACGAAATCAGTTGATGCATGAGTGGACTGAAATCGATCAGCTATACATTAGCACACTTCTAGACTCAACGTTGTGCAGAATTGCCTCCAATATTCGTGCTCGTGTATGTTCTAAAGCACCACATCAGATGCAAGTGATAATTTTTTTGTCCAAGAAACGTACAAATCACAAAAACTAGCTTAACATAACATAAATGTAAAAATTTAAAATTTAATGCCCTAATCGCTGAAAGAAAAATGATCAGTCTTCAGTTTTTCTAATGTTCTTGAATGTGTTTGGAATCATGATGAAATATCATGAGGAAAATTTCCTTTAAAATATGTTCAGTATTTACGACAGTACGACGTTATTCAAACAGAACGAACATTAAGATCATATTTGATACTTGTACCAACATTATTTGATTCATGAGACCCATGTATATCAGTATGAAAGTAAATCAATGAATATTCAATATAATGAAAATAATGACAAAGTTTTAATAAAGACAAACGGTTTCGACAAACAACCGAAAATAAATAAGACGAATAAAAACGAATCGCTGTAACACCGGCAACATTATTAGCCAGAATAAATAAATCAAACAAATCGCGTGAACTTAGGCAACTTGAAATGATGGAATAAATCAAACAACTCGCAAGAAGCCTGACAGTATTAAACGTTAGAATAAATCAAACCGATGCGTATAATTTGTTTGGGGTAAAATTCAGAGTTCAGGGTAATCCGAATGCAAATGAGCCGTTACTTGGACCAGGAGGGAAATCAATCGAGATTGCAGATGATCACAAACATTTGAGGAGCTGTCAAAAGGCTCTTTGTAAGTGCTTCGCCAGCCTAACTACCTGTAATTTTTGCCTAACTAAATATTGTACGTGAGTAGCTCACGACGGGGCTGCGCCTAAAAAGGCATCTGAGCGCCCCCAACTGGAATGTTAAAAGAGCTTTATGGCCTTTAGATATTTGCGCAGCGATCGATGTGCCAAATTAGGATGGAATATGTGAGCATAGTGATACAAATGTGCATAATTTTGATTAATATCTCTCTAGTTCACGACCGGGTTACGGCGAGTCCTTTCGTCAGTAAAAAATGATGCGATCTGTTAAGAGATGCAGCGTTCAGCGAGTGTTTCCTTGAAGGAAATGTGCATGAACCTGCCATGATTTCAAATGTTTTATTTTGGTTTGTTGTGGTTTGGAAAAGCAACGATTAAGTGTCCTAAGAAACCATAAAATATTGCAAAGTATCTCTTAATACATGAATATAATGTAAATAACAAGGAGAAAAACTAGCAGTTTTCAATAAGCAATCTTCAACTTATCGATTAATTGATCATTGGTTAATGATCTACGTATATTTGTTAATCAATCATTAATGCTCTATTATTGTGATTTTTTAGACACCATATGAAATTGTTTTCACTGCGTAAGTAAATGATGTGCAGTTTTTTTATGTTGTCTTTCGGTCTCAAATGTTGAAAGTTCTCATGCACTAAATTACGATTTATCTTGACCTATTTTACATTGATCAGTAAAACATTTTTTATTCAACTTAGCTTCAGATCAAGGTGCACATTGTAATAGATTGTATTTGTTAAAAATATGGTTTCGGACTATGAAACTTAAACTTAATTTTGTCTTCTATCTTTATGTAACTTAAGCTACTAATAATAATTTTTTTTTCAAATACGGTCTCTAAATTCCAACGCGTAAACGAAACATTGCTTTCAAGCATCCTCATGAACAAGCTGTTAAAATTAGAAATGTTTAACGAACGAAGTTTGCGAGACTCGTGATAAAAAGAAACTAAAAACCTAAAATTCTTTTGTTGAACATCGATAGACAATGTGGAATTTTTCCTACTTTCAGAGAAAAAAATTGATAATCACGTGAATTTGAATTCCCATGAATTATCTTTAGAATCGAAGAAGATTATCTAGCTAAAGCCTAACTAAATTGGGATTCAATCCTTAAATTATTCAACGAGAACAACATCTGAGACGTTGTAACCAGTATACAAATTGCTTACCTCAAGAAAAATATTTCTGTCTGTATTGAGAAATGCCTGATTTTGCCCGGAAGTCTCGGTGAGCAGTTTCTTACTTTCATTGTTGTTATATTTAATTCCCCTATCAGCCTCCAAATGGTTTAATTTTGCTCGATATTCTCAAGCTAAGCTATCACACACCTACCATTCTTAAAGTAAAATTAGTAAAACAGGAGGCGATTCAATCCGACTGCCGTTTGGGATTATCAAAGAAACGAGGAAATCTGCTTAAAACTATCGTAATTTCCTCAGGCAAACAGAGCGGCTCACGATGTTGACCAACACCAAAAACTGGCTCAGCATTCCATACTATTCCTTCATTAAACTTGAGCAAAATCGTTCAATCGTAAAGTTTGATATGTGGCCATCAAATAAGAAAGGCAAACCAAGGAAGGAGGAATTCTGTCGTTTCCATTTTGCAAATAGGATAGTTCTTGCAACCTATATTTACGGTACGTGGAGTCTTCCGAGTGCTGCCCATGACATCTGCCGGGCACGCAACGCGTCTCTGAACCAACAGTTGCCTGATACGAAACACCTCGCCGTCACGTCTGCGTCAACATCGGACCTCATGTTCTCCGATTGGGTTCGAGAGTTTATGTGTGCAGTGAGAGGCACTAAAATATGTGCCCATGTTAATCAATTCAAGCCATGCGTGATGTTCAAGAACTGTCAGGAACTGATTTTTTGATTGATGTTTTTTGAGACTGAGTCTCTACTTAAGTTTATACGAGTGAGAGGTGCAGAAATGTGAGCGAATGTGTTAAATAATGTATTTAGAATGAAAACGTTATTTGAAATTTTCTTCAGTGAAACCCGCTTAACTGAGTTTCAAAAATTAAAACTCGTACAATTACCATGTCAGAATACCTTTCAGTGGCCTTTCAGCTTACGAATATTTGAATGTTTATTCTGCCGTTTGTTCACATTCATTTATGACGCAATTCGGCCACGAGATGTTTGTCTAACAAACCTAAATGATTGAGACTGGGTAATTTGTCAGCTTGAACAATTTTCTGTACATTCGGCGCGCCCGTTCTTCACACAACAACCTTTCAGTTTAGTTCAGAACAATTTCGCAATTCATTCAAATTTCGCGCAGTAGCCTAGGACATGTTTGCGAGTTAGACTGTTTCAAATTGAACGACGCTTTACAGATGTGGTTATCGCTGGAGCGGTATAGGCCGGTGATGCTTCAAAGAAAAGAAGAGATATGATAATTACGAACACCTACTTGTAAGGAGTCCGATGCCACTTAAAGTTCACCTCGTGACCGTATTTCAAATGGTGAATTTTTCCCAATGAGGTCTGAGATTTTCTCAATGAGGTCTGAGATTTTCCCAATGAGGTCTGAGATTTTCCCAATGAGGTCTGAGATTTTCCCAACGAGGTCTGAGATTTTCCGAACGAGGTCTGTGATTTTACCAACGAGGTCTGGGATTTTCCCTACGAGGTCTGTGATTTTACCAACGAGGTCTGGGATTTTCCCGACGAGGTCTGTGATTTTACCAACGAGGTCTGGGATTTCAACAACGAGTTCGGTGATCTTCCCAATGAGGTCTGTGATTTGAGATGCGATACAAAAAAGAGTGTGAAAGAGCTCAAACACGTCCATGTTAACGATATTCACTGAGGAAGTTTATTACACGTACAGTAAGTTTAAAAAATTAATTTATATATCATGTCTCACATACTGTGGAAGTATTCCATAAAAATGGAATTTTTAGGTATCTCTCTCGGTTTTTCATGGGACTTTTGGTGTTATGTATAAATGTTCATAGCGTTTCTAAGTTGCCAAATTTTTTTACAGCTTTGCACGAAAAAAAATATTCTTCCTTCGTACATTAAATTCTGTAAGAATGTTTAATTTTCCAAGTTTTCCTTTCATCACAACGAAAAATAGAATCCGAACCGTCAATGAACTTTGGTCATATTTTGATGGTCTATTTCAGACATAACAAAACCAGCGCCAGGAATGCTAATCAATCCTTTCAACGAGCTAACTTCACTCGGCACATCCTCCAAACGGGAATTTTCTAGTGCGATATGAGACATGAATAATAAAGTCCCACAGCTCTCTATCCAAGATAGGTGGATGGAGAAGTCAGCCAGACCACGAAAGTCGGATCCGCAGATCACAGCAACACGGTCAAATGCTGGAGTCCGTCAGCCCGTCAGCAGATGAGAGTCACTTCAATGCTAATGAATGGCTCCTCCATGAAATCTTGTATTATCGGTGCTGGCAATGTTCAAAACGTATACTAAATTCAACGCTAAAGATAATGTTTTGCTCTTCATTATGAAAGTTTTTCCTGTTTCTCCCTTGAGCAAAATAGGCAGATAATTTAGGGCTGAATGTACACCCCACAAATCTAGGGACAGGGATTCAATATGGGGCAGGGATTTAATGTTGAGACAGGGATTTAATGCTGGTAGAGGGACTTAATGTAGGGACAGGGGTTTATGGTAGGGAGAGGGATTTGATGTAGGAACAGGGATTTAATGTGACGACAGGGATTAAATACAAGACAGGGATTAAATGTAAAGACCCGATTAAATTTAGGGAGAGGGATTTAATGCAGGTACAGTTAAATAGCGCTATAGTGACTCTTCAACGATCAGAGGTTAATGCTAGAGTTCATCCTTGTGAGTCACCCTAACTTTACCAGCTGGACTGACTGGTTTACCCAATTTTGCATCACGGTGAAGAGAACAGCAATACCTTGGCAGGGTCTTCGGCACACATTTCTGTCTCCTGTATCCGTGGTCTCCAGACATCAAGCTTCCGTTTATTTCATCCCTGTGTTCATCAATTTATCAACCAGACGCTATTCAATTCTCTTGTAGTTTTGAACGATCTCAATACTACACAATGAAGCGTGTATGGCAGTTCTCTTATCCTGTCTGCTCTCTCTCCCCCTACTCTACATAGCTCACTCTATGCAAAGCTTTGTCGTTTTCGCCATTCATATCAAACATATTGACTGAAATATTTTTTATTATTATAAATTTCTAAACAATTCGTAGTTCTTCATACGGCGATGCGGTTTGAAACCTCACACCCTCATACGCACTTTTCTTCATTCTCAAACAGCCCTCTAACGCCTCGACACCTTCATAAATAACTTGCTACACTTGGTACGCTCATTTTTGTAAGAAATTCTACCCCAAATTGTACTCTATTTGCAATTATTGACGCTTATTTGCCGTTCTTGCATTCATAGTCATCATTTCGACGTTG
>VOMN01083178.1:0-20957 GCA_014899125.1 Orchestia grillus | reverse complement strand
TTGAACGCATCCATATCTGAGACAAAACTTTGTTAAACTACAGCGTTACTTAGAAAAGACGAATTCAATTCTTCGACAAAAACGTTCGCTTCCCGTCAGCTTTATGCACTGGAAAAAACAATGCTACATGCAAACTCAGTCATAAAAGTGCATTGGAATCTCTCCGAAGCTCAAAGTCAAATTTTCATATCTGCGAGAACTTTTAAAAGGAATTGTGTTCCGAGAGAAATATGTTCGCACTCGCAGCATCTACGCGTTTATTTTTCCAAATTCAACACGCGCAAGATCATTTTTCTCCAATATTTATTTTCTTGTAACTATGATACAGTCGCAATACGAGATAGAACTGGCAAGACGATTCTTAAGTTAGTGGCAAAGCTCTCAACCTCAATGAACTCAGAATTTTAGAATCTCTTTTCAATTTGAAGTTAAAGCCCAATTTAGACGATAGGCAATCAGTGTACTCTGTGCAGATCGTTAATTCTTACTATGTATTTCATCCCTTCGTGATATTTTTATGTAGCGTTTTTGACTGACTCACTTTTCGTTCTTATTCCAACTTTGAAAATGACCTTAAAGCTTGGTCGAGACGCCCATGTTTGTTAACTTTAATCATTAATTTAGAAAAATTTATTTTATTATGAGTTTTATCGCTATTTAGTCTTCCTTTTCTTAATAAAAATTTCCAAACAGTGGAACCTCAAACTTTTTAATAGAACTACAACTACTGAACTCTGTCCGTCTTGTTTGCATCAATGAGTTCATTCAAAATGGTGGGTTAGAAAACTGATTTAAAGGAAAAAATATACAGAATTTAGCGTTCATTTGAACAATTAATTTGAAATACCACAAACATCTGCTGCGTCTCTTTATACTGAATTGATTTAACAATACAACAGTGCAGTAAATGTTTCATTGTTAATAACAAATATAATGTTAACTAATTCTTATCAATAAAAATCTTTAAAATTACTTCTTGGTAACCCAGGATCATAGTTTATTTATTCTTTTGTCACATATGTTTTTTTTTACTCTGGATCCCGTATAGAAAATCCACTGATTTTAGATTAGATAAAATTGAATAGCTATGATACCATACAATAGTTTTAATCCGATATATCACTTACGTTTTATCCCTTCTAAATGCAGCTAAATACTATCTACCTTTCTACCAATCTATCTATGAAATGTTAAAAATCTGATCGGCATGATTGTTTGAGGTACTTCACACTCTTCTGTGATAACAAAGGATAGAAATTCAGAACTCGTCCCTCACTAATTAGACGAAGGTTTTCCATCGTGCCATGGTTACGGCTCATTGGGACTTAAGTGAATGAATTACTTTTTTTGACTTGGGATAGTTGTTAAGAAATAAAGAAGAATCACTGGAGCCTCACACGGGACTTTGAAAGTGGCCCAACGAGTAGCGAGTGGCTTAGTTAATATTTGAAATCAATGAATATGTTTTTTTGTGGATACCCTGTAAGCGTAAATTTCGTATGACGGAACAAATTGAGCAACTCGTGGAATTCATTAATTTGAACCACGGGAATTTTTCCAGCACACTACTCTCAGTTTCTCAAAGGAAATTGAGATTAAATTCAGTCACAGAATCGTATTGAAAGCCGTATATCACCGCACAAAAGCTGAGATGAGGAGCTCAAGAGCTCTTCATCTATTGGTTGTAAATTGAGATCCAGTTTGAGAGGGGTTTTGTATAATTAGTACGCCGGCGCGTTGGGCAAAACGAAGACAACATGAACACTTATTGGATCATGGAGCTTTGATCACAGTCCAGCCAGCGTTATTAGATTCGGCCGACTTTTCCAGCGAAACTTTGTCCCGTCGCATAAAAGACTCGGAATGCTTTTGTTGCCAACAAATTTAATCAGTCGTCAAGATGATTTTTCCACGCAACAAAAGAGCTCATCAGTGAGTCGGATCATGACCAATCCATCGAAGCAAGAATACAATCGGACTGGGCGAACACAATGAGGTTCTGGCGCCCACCGCTGAGATACCATGCGGATGTGAACATTACATGAAAATAAATTGTGGCCTCGAACGGGGTTGTGCTGAGGTCCAATAAAATATGGGTGCAAAAGAAAGGCTAAGTCATCGCATGCAGCAAATTGAGTAGCAAAAAATTCAGTCTCTGAAATTCTTCGAAAAATAAGCCCGAAAATTTGTACGAAAGGAGACGGGAAATTATGAGAACAAAATAAGGCAACGGTCACATTTTGTTCAATACCGATCGTTTAACGTTGAAAACTTAACATTCCTTTTTAGTGCATTTCATTTTTTTACTCTCTAATTGAGTGTCAGCAACAAAGAACTCTGTGCACATGTGTTGACTGGCCTCATTCAGCGAGATGAGGCCGCACAGCGCGTTGCAAAAAGACCCCAGCTGCTGAGGTCTCATTCTTGCCTTCTCGTGAACTGCATTGTGCAACTTGAACTTCCCTCATTGCTCAGAACGCCTCGCCTCCTGCTAATGTGGACGCAATTCTTCGATCGCATTTTCAAATAGAACGTTCTAAATTCATGGAACTTACTACAAAATAAAGAATTTGGGGAGAACATTTAAAATTTTGACGCAACGACAAAACGAAACTCGTGCATCCAATAGTAAAAGTGTGACAGAATCAACTGAACTTTTAAATCATCAATGATTTGTGCTTCATATTAGATTAGATTGCGCTTTATATTTGCGCTTCATATTGCGCTTCATATTGCGCTTCATATTATTGTTTGCGCTTCGTATTAGTGGTTATGTAAAAAGGAACAACTTCGATTCCATTCAAAATAAATGATTCACAGCGCTTTCGCGCGGGCTGTTACAATAAAGTTAGAATTTCCAGACTCTCAGTCAATATCGTTCGAAGCTTTACAGTATTTGCGAACGGACAAAAATAATTACTACGCAAACTTGTATCCGAATCCAAGCGCCAATTTTGCAGCTATCGTATCCGGGCGCCATCCATCCAGCTCTCTGATTGGCTACGTTGACATATCAACAAAAATTCTTGTTTTTAGAGTGGTGACCGATGTGGACAAAGTATTGGAAGCCCTTCTTGTTTTTACTTCTTGCCTCCATCTATTCGCTCGGTCCCGAAAATAGTAAGGGTAAAACTCCGATGTATTGGAACAAGTGGAACACAATCAAAGGACATCGACAAATTGAACGATTCCTCGCCCTTAAAAGTTTTAACGCGACTGACAGCCTCAAGGACGAACGATCGTTACATAATATTCTGAGCAATCTTGAGTTAGAGGATGCATAACCCAGTCAACAGGTGTAGTTACACCATCAAAAAAAATAGTTCACCCCAAAACTAAGAATTTTTTATCGGTTTTATTTTTGTGTGCTATGTCATTCGATGATAATCAGTAATTTTGAGATCTTATTCAGGATTCGAATATCATCATCCCTAGATACATATCATGCCAAATATACAGTTGAATGCTCTGGGAATCACTTTTTCAGTCTAAGTTTGAAATTACATTTTAAGCATTTGAAATGACTAGGTTTCAAACTTTAATCCAAATGAACTGACAATATATTTTTCCAAATTAAACCTAGCCCAACGGTATATGCACAGACCTACTAGATACGACCGGCTTCACAAGCTGAAGCACAAATCTCAAGAAATTTTTTTTGATATGTTCTACAATAATATTTTTATTCATCAACCCTCCCGAAACGTGAGAACCAGACATCATTGGACTAGTTGAGTGAATGTCGAACAGCCGAATCGCAAAAAAAAAGAAATCAATTTTACCTTCTACAACTAAATCAATAATGAACACTTAAAAGACGAGACTCAACGAATGGTCCCGTAAGGTGCACAATGTGGGAAGAATTTTGACTTCTAAATTCCACAATTACACCTACTTCATCATCGTTACACCTACCTCCTCACCATGACACCTACCTCCTCACCANCCTCGTCACCATTACATCTACCTCGTCATCATAACATCTATCTCGTCACCATTACATCTACCTCGTCACTATTACATCTACCTCGTCACCATTACATCTACCTCGTCATCATAACATCTATCTCGTCACCATTACATCTACCTCGTCACTATTACATCTACCTCATCGACTGTCTGCGTGTTGCTGAATAAACAGAGACTTAGAGTCGATGCTCTTTCATTTCTCGGATTCTAAATTAAGTGTAGGTTTGGCAATCCATTACCTTCAAATTGCGGGAAGAAATTTGATTAAAAGTTTTTGAGGTTACAGAAGTAATTCCACAGACATAAGATTTCATTTTTAATTCAGCGTTTAGCTCGTCAACATTAGCAGAACTCCCGCAGAATAGATATTTTAAATTATAGAGTGGAAATGTACATCACATTTCTCCTTTTACAAGTATATGGTCTCACATACATTGAAGACAAACACAGCGTCCGACAAAAGTATTAAGAAAACAATGTTTTATGTATAATATTTTGTGGCAAAACCTTTGTTTGTAATTACTCATGAAATTTCGCGTTCGCAATCTTGTGGGGGTAAACTAACCCAGTCTTCAACGCATATTTTCTTTGGTTCTTCAAGATTCATAGAATTTCATGTATAAACTTTCTTTTTCAGTGTTCCCCGAAGATGTTCGATAGGGTTGAAGTCAGTGGATTGGTTTGGACACGGAAGAACATTGATTTTACTCTGATTTTGTTTATCATAAACAATTCGGATGTTAATCTTGCCGTGCGTTTAGGATAGTTATCTTGCTGAAACGTCCATTTACGTTTTTTGAAGAAACGCTCTCACTTGGTATGAGAATCTTGTCCAGTATTTGAGGGGCACATGTCCCCATCCACCTTCCAGTTAATAATTGAAGTGCACCAGTGCCACGTGTTGTGAATCAACCCCAAACCACTAAACCACCACCTCCATGCTTCACAGTTGGAATGGTACGCTTCTTATAGGCTCTTCCTGCTGTGTCCTCCACACCTGACGAGCAGAATTACGAACAAATAAATAATTCAATTTTGTTTTTTAGAAGGAATAGCAATCTTCAAAGTGCATGTTCTTTCTCCAAGTGTTTCTGTGGAAAGCTTAGGTGACTTGCAACGTGATTTTTGAGTAGCATGGGAGTTTTATGGGATGTGAAACCATTGATCCTGATGGTATGAAGTTTTCTACTGATTCACTTCCATTCACTTCTGTCCTGGAGGCTTCGGGAGGAATTTTTAACTCTTCGAATCATCAAGAGCTTATTTTTAATCTTCTTTATCAACGGTCAACAAGACCGAAAATCAATCTTCCATGGAGTGCCTGTTCTTGGTGAGTCGACTGTTGAGTTATATTCCTAAAACTTACCAATAATTGAACCAATAGTACAGTATGGCTGATAAATCTGCGTAGAAATTAAGTTGAACTATTCACTTCTTTAGATATTCGAAGACTTCTTTGACTGTGTCATGGTGTCCTTTGAGTAATTGTTTACTACGACGGCTCATCAGTGACTAACGGTTGAATGCCATTCCGATTACAGTTGACGTTTTTACAAATTTTTCGGATAGGATGTCACCAGGAAAATACTTTATTTATTGTGTGAAAGCTGCTTTTCAAAAATGGGTGATTACTTACGTCACGTATCATATTTGATCTTAGAATTTCCCGGATCTCAGTCTACTGTCTACTATATTAGCTGTCTAATTGCATAGTTCCATACTTTGTTGCACAATTTCGCTTAACGAACTAGAATTTGTGTTCTGTAGAAATTCGAAGTTAGATCTGTAATAAAAAGTGAATTTTATAGTAAGCAGTTACCTGTGTAACCCCCAATACTAGTTTCCAGGACTCTATTTATTTATATGTCACTATGTCTTACAAAAAAGTTGTTTCTCCCTTCTTTCAGTTATTTAAAAGCATCAGAATTTTTTTTTACTCTTGATATTACCGCATGTATGCTGAGTAGGGCAATCGTAAACATATAGAGGTTATGAGGAGCTAGGCTTCAAGAAAAAATTGAGATTTTAAGGTGTCAATTAATCTATGTAGCAACGTTGAAGTATAATATTTATGCTAAACTTATACATACCACTTTCTGAAGTTCTTCAATTGGCGCTTTTCGTAGAAAAGGGAAATGGTTAGCAACTAGTGGTGAGTTGTACCCTATGGTCACAGCACTCACTGATTGCAACGTCAGAGAGTCACAGGAAAGATACTTAAATCTTCAGACTAAACTCCGTAGAGTTAAGTTAATCCATTCCCAGTTTAAGGCATTAATTGTCCAATTTCTCTCTTGATCGATACCCATTTTGAAGCCATTTCTACGTGAATATTAATAAAAAAATTATATGGAAATGACCCTTTTACTAATTTTGTAATTAATTCCTTGTTATATCTACTGCAATTGTGCAAAGAAAAATAAATTAATAGGTATTTAGTCTTTAGATCAAGAAGCATTTCGAAAATCAGGTGACACTATTTAAAAATTTTCACTTCATTTGTGCATTTTTACTCCTTATGATGCTTTTAATTGCATCCTGATGGGAATTTTGGCAATAAAATGCGAAGTCTAAAGGAAACATTCATTCCAGTTGAAAATTAGGATTAGTTATTTTTCTTTCTAAAACTTGAAATCAGTAGGTGATGGTTTTTAAGATTAATATCGAAAAATGCCTTAAAGGAAAGAGTTTAGTCATCTCGATGAAATTTTGAATTTCAGCCCTTAAAGAATTATTAAGTCAGTTAATTTATAAAAATCTTTACATGTAGAGCTGATTAGGAAATATTTACAAAGTAATCTCCCTCCACTTTACTTAATTAAACATGGTTGTTCAACAAATAAGGTAAATAGATCCATATAAAACGAATTTTTCAAGCAAAGCGAGTACAAACTTGTCTGAGCTTTCACTCTATGATCTACTCGTACTATCACTGATTAGGGCACTGAAAAGTTTTTCCAGACGTCGTCCTCTCCAAACGCTGAACTATTATCTTATGATTTCATACTTGTCGCCGTAAAGAAGAATTGGGTGCTAGAAATTTAATGTTCCATTTGCAAAGAACATTAATAACTCACTGAAAATTCTAACCTTCCAGTTGATTTTCTTTATTTTTGGAATTCATATATCACACAACTTCCACGTCAATCTTAAGAAACTTTCCTAAAACAATTTCCGATAATCGATGAACTTCAATAGTAAAAGAATAATATGTAACATTCGAGAGCTCTCTCCAAAGCTCTGAACTTACAGGTACAATATATTATATAAGAAGTAATTTTACTTAAAATGAATACTTTTTCCGGCATCTAAGATGTTAAGATTTATTTTATTTAAGGCATTTCAGAGGAACGTACTTCAAAGTTTAAATTTTGCAACTTAATGCTTGGCCAATTCCTTCTCTTCATACAACCCAAAAGACTGTAATATGCTCCCTCGAACATCTGGTGAAATCGCGTAAGTTCGGACTTGGGAGACCGACTTTCTTGCGTAATTTGTGAGCTTTCGAGCCGTGGCTTCCGGGTGCGTAAAGAGACTTCCGGTGCTGGCTTCCGGACAGAAAAATGGCAGGGCACTTGAGAGAGCTTTCAGGGCGGTTCTCGCTGCGCCAGAGCGGCATGTGTTCCAAGACGAAGCGTGAAAATCAGGAGGCTTGTACTGGAACGAAGCTTGTAACTCAAGGGAGAAGTTTATTGAGTAGTACTCGCACTTTTCACGGTTCTTTTCGTGCGAGAGTTGGACAAACGGACGGACCCAAACTTTTCCCTCTGTACTTGCTGCAGTAGCAGCCCCCCATCCGACGGGGCGTCACCAAACTTGGGTATTTCGATGCAGATTCAGAACGAAATAGAATTTTAATTGTAGAAGGACGGGAAAAGCAGAAATATTGAAACATTTCATAGTTTTTACCGTCCTTGTTAAAAATATCATGTAAACTTATTTTCGTCATTGCACTTACCATTAAAATCTGAATTGCCAATTTACAATTTCCATTTCAGCGCATCTTATTCAAAATCGTTTGCCAAAGTTCCTCAATACTGAATGAAGAGTTCTGTGTTTCTCGTACTCTATGACTAACTTTATCGCCGCCGTGTCAGATTTACGAGTCCGTTACTTGAAGACCTCTGTACCCGAGAGCTCGGTCGCAAAACATTCGAGCAATGATAGCGTATTTTTTCCAACGCTGGCGACAAAATCCCAAGCCAAGATCGGCGACAGCACCCTCGGAAAAACGACCCTGATCTTCCAATAGACGACCGCATTCTTATGATAAGCAGGGAGATATTTCTTGGTCCAGCCCTCGGTAAATTTCGCTAGCGTCGCAATCAAGGCCGCGCTCCCGACGCAGGAGCTCCGAGCGCCCTGTCAGCCCGGCGCAGAATTTAAGTTCGCTATAGCTTTGAAATAACTTCGGCTAATTGAACCAGATTTTTTTCGATGCAGTACACATATTTCATAGGTTTTTGGTGCGTTTTTTTTTTTGTTCTAGAGTGGAGAATAGAGGCGATGCCATTAGATGAAACACCTTTGCTGGGAGATTTGTCCCATGTATATTTAAACGATATCAGTTGTGCTTTAAATGCTAGAATTGTGCCGGAATTACTTATTTAACACTTCATTCACCTATCGTAGAACATTGCGCGCAAGTTTTACTGAGTATACTGGGTATTAAGGAGAAAATGGTACGAAATTTCACACTTACCATAAAGTAGCGAACTCTTTTGCCCCTATGAAACATTGGGAAAATTTTTTTAGATCTTGAGGTATTAACTGTTCAATTAAGGAGAAAATTTAAAACAAAATTGCCTACAAATAGTGTATATATTCGTTTACTTTACAGAAATTGCCCAAAGTTTCCACCAGACACATGAATGAACTTGCGACATTTCCGCCTTAAGGACTATTGGATATCGTGGAAAAAGCAAAGGCCTGACATTTCGCCCTTGGTGTAGCATGGCTGCCTGGCTGGCGGTACCATTAGTAACACCATTAAGAAGGTGGAGCCTGGCTGCCTGTCTGGCGTTACCATTAGTAACACCATTAAGAAGGTGGAGCCTGACTGCCTGTCTGGCGTTACCATTAGTAACACCATTAAGAAGGTGGAGCCTGGCTGTCTGTCTGGCGTTACCATTAGTAACACCATTAACAAGGTGGAGCCTGGCTGTCTGACTGGCGTTACCATTAGCAGCACCATTAACAAGGTGTATGACTGCCGTGTCTGCGCTTCCCAAGCGGCTTATGTTGCCACCGCCGCGCCGCGATAGAGAATGAACAGCAAAAAAGTGGGAAACGAGAAGTTACCTTGCTGCGTGATGTGAAACAATCTAAGACATACCGGTCTGAAAGTTTTCATCAAATATCTCAATAGCCTAACTTTCAGGCAATTTTTTCAAATTTCCTCCTATCAAACATTAAACACCAAATATCTCAAAACTCGCAAAATTTCCCGGGGCAAAAGTGTTGAGTTTGCCACTTTCAGGTAGGTGTAAAATTTTGTCCTTCTGTTTCGCTGGCACCCTGTATGCAATGTTTGTATTTGTATGTACATACAGTCTTAAATTGTTTTTCTCCGACAATATCACGAATCGTTTTGAAGTGAGCAGTCATCGGAGGACAAAGCTATCATTTCTATTTATAAAACAAGGAATTAACTTAAAACTTTCCATTTAAGAAAACGGACAGTGTAACATTCATCAGTAAGACAAAGTTTATCAAAGAGATACAACAACAGGAGATTTAAAAGATTATATTTCATGAGATACGAATATAGATTTCGCGAAGATGATAATCTGGCAGCAGCGGTTATAAGAATGTGATTGCATTATCTTTTAGGTAGATAATTTGAAAAATCTAATTGATTTTCGGTTCTTCGAAGAGCTTGCTGCCTGTTTACGAGGAGTTGCGTGAGTATAATTTGGAAATTTCACCGACCCTCTGGGGCTTTCTGCCCCAAGCTTCTTTGAATGGAAGATCATGAAGTTCTGAACACTAAATAAAAACTTTTGAAGCGTTTCAGCGCGTATGCTTGGGCGACATTTCCAAACTTTTCAATTTTTTAATGTAGTATATTTTAAAGAGCACAAGATTTCCCCTGAGTGCTAATCGTTCTTAATGGAAAATATTGACCAAGCGATTAAATATAGACTTCGGTATAAATAATATTCAACTACTATTATTCAAATTAAACATGAAAGCACTTTAAAAATTTTGGAGAAAACTTTATAAGCTTTTTATTACTTGCTCTTTGTGCATAAATTGTAGCAGAAGCTACGGGCTGTCCATCCAGGCTTCTTATTGCCAGCTCAATATTTCCACGGACGCTTCAGCGCGTCTGCGCTAATGCGGGGCGCTTCTTTCGTTAATTAGGCCCGAAAACTTTCTCTTACTTTCGGGTGATGAAACATTTGAAACATTGGAAACATATGTTTACCACCAGTAATTTACATCAGATACAGGTTTACAATCAAATACGGAATGACGAAGAACTGGGATCCGGATATATCCCCTTGTGGGCCCGAATAAGCTACAAGGCTTCTAGAGCAACCTATATGGAAATGAAGGCATTCAATTTACAGATCATCAATGAATAATAACAAAAGAAGGCTTAAGGTTGCACTCAGGTATATAAGTTACAGTAACTGAATGAGCTGGTTTAAATTAAATATTAGGGTCAAAACATGGTATGAATTTAGCAATTCAGATGAGAGACTACATACATACACATATTTGAGCATATATCCATATAGGTCGACGTTCACGAACGTATGTATACTCCTATGTAATAAGAGAAGCATGTTAAAGTTACAAGAATGGTAAATTTAAGTTACACGAGTGGTAACTTTAAGTAACAAGAGTGGTAACTTTGAGTTACAAGAATTGTGAAGTCGTACCTTTTTTGCCGATTTGCTTGCTATTTGGGTTAATATGTTGAAAAAATGGCGTGCATGGAACCTGAAGGATTGGCAAGGTATTTTTCATCTGCTCAGGGACCGCAATGACGAGCAGCTAAAAAGGTCAACAAACTTAACATGAAAAGACCTCGACGCACTTTGTCATCTCTGGTCACCTTGAATGACATCTGCCAAGGCAGAAAAGTGCTAATGTGAAGCATTTAACATCTGAAACATTTGTTTCCTACAAGTAATTTATTTTTGAGAGAGTACTACAACCAAATAAAAAAAGATAGTTCAGAACTTAGACTTTGGCGAGACACTTATTGTTGGCACAAGTAAGCTGTACACCAGGGCACAAATAAGCTGTGCACTAGGGCACAAATAAGCAGTGCACTAGGCCACAAATAAGCTGTACACCAGGGCACAACTAAGCTGTGCACTAGGGCTCAAATAAGTTGTGCACTAGGCCACAACTAAGCTGTGCACTAGGGCTCAAATAAGTTGTGCACTAGGCCACAAATAAGCTGTGCACTAGGGCTCAAATAAGTTGTGCACTAGGGCACAAATAAGCTGTGCACTAGGCTTCCAGTACAACGTACACACTCGCACTATATGAAGACTCTACACTACACTATTCAATTCTCGTCTTATTCATCTAGATCAAGACCGCAATATTCGACTGCCTTACTAACCGAGACTACTTTAATCAATGAATTACTCAAGGCTCAGGATAAATGCAAGGCTGCCTATCGAGTATTCATTATTCCAAAGCTTCGAAGAAGCGCAGTCCGGAGGGTAAATTCTGAGCTAAGCCGCGGGGCGACGAACATGAATATTCCAGCTGGAGGCAAACGGCCGACTAGCGTCAATAATCCCAGACTACTTCGGATTGTTCGTCGAATAATTGATCTACACGGCAAAGCCTCTTAATGAAAATATAGCAACAATCGGAATGTTGACACGTGACGTTTTTCAGGGTTGCCTTTTGAGAAGACCAGTCTGGCTGAGGATATATTGTGATCATTTCCCTTATCATTTGTTTGTTTATAGAGAAATGAGAGATATAATGATGAAAAATCTCACGTAGAGTGCAATAATTTCTTGTCAAGTCTAATTTTACTTCAAATTAACTAATCAATGCAGTAGAACGTAACCCATAATCTGCATGTATGTTTTTGAAGAAGATATGTTCATAAAGTTTGGTGTAATTAAAGAATTAGTAGCTCAGAATGCGTATGTGGTACCTTCATCATTTTTTATCATCAGTTTTTCAAAAATATTAGATCCCATAAAAGTATGATCAAGCATTTCTTACTTTGAAATTTTTACCTGATTACAAATATCCCATGATGTTTTGAGCTTTAGCCACCAAAAAACAGTTATTATCAAAAAGGCAGGAGTTAGCGACCATAGCAACGTTGTGCATTAAATTCATTGCTTTTGAACTTTATCCTTCGCACATAAAAGGATGAGCCGAAGAGTTCGATAACGGAAACTAATATATTTAAAACGAAACCCAAAGGATAAATAAATATTCGTAGAGTGTATAAAAATTCGTATCAATTGAATTTTTTTCGTAAATGCTCTTTTTTCATTCATTAAATTTTGGTAGCATCCATGAAAAGTTATTCATTGTCGAAGAAATTACAGAACTCGAAGTCTCACAATTTATCCTGAAATAATTTCCTTTTACAAGAGCAAACTTGCCCCAACGGCTGTATCTCTAATGCCAGTGGGCCAAAATATTTTGTAGAATATTAAATACTTGTTCGTCACTTCCTACTTCATGAAAGTATTTATACAAGTATTACATTTGCTTTTTTGCGCAAAGAGTATGGACACCCTCTTCGATGCTTAAATATGGCTTCTCTTCTGTTACGGGGTCATTTTAATCTTACATCCTAGTTTTTTACGCCAATTTTACTACTTTATCCAAGTTTTTTGTGTCACTTTTGCTAGTGCATGAAAGTTCCTTATGTCAATTTTACTAGTTCATCCAAGTTTTTTATCCCAATTTTACTAGTTCCTCCAATTTTTTATCTCAATTTTCCTTGCGCATCCAAATTCTTTATGTGAATTTTACTAGTTCAACCAATTTTTTTCTGTAAACATTTTTTACATTTCGACATAAGATAATGTTTTATCAAGGGCGAGAAGTAATGATGTAAAATTAATTACCATCAATCCGAAACATAGTCTAAATTCCAAAACATTACTACACAGGAAGCGAATAAAATTTGAGACTATTCAATTCCAACCATTTTCATTCGTGAAATAGTTTGTGCCACTCTCATTTACCGTGAAATAGAACGAGAACTACATTGCTGAAGATGGCTCAGTTCACCTGAAGAAACACAGCAAAATACGTTGCAATGTTCACCTTGGCAACAACCGCCAGACATTCCCATTATTTGCGGCCGCTGACACTCGGCTACCCTTCCTAATCTCGGAAATGCAGGGCTTTGTCCGGACACCTGGACAATTTTTCAAATGACAAACTCTCCAATCCACTGCGCCCAAACACTCAGTGTGAGGGTAGGTGCTGGAGACGACCTCGAGGCTGTCGGATCTCAGACGCGCGCGGCCTTGTTTTTGTTCCTCGTGAAGTGACGAGGCAAGAGGCGGTCTCGTTTTTTAGCCACCCCGTTGGTGACCAACTATTCTGCCGTGATATCCGTGATTAGGTAGCGAAAAGTATAGATAATTCTAGACAATGCTACGCAGAAGCTGCGATAAAAAAGTTAAACTGAAATGAAGCACTGAGCTCTAAAAGTAAAACGTAAGAGAAATGATCGTTCTCACTGGTAAGAATCATAGGTGTCGAGGGTCTTTTTTCATGTATTTATGCGAGCTTCATCCTACTGACTCTTAATTCGCATTTAATATCACACAAGATCCGCCAGCTGTTTCCCTGGCCTATTTCTATACCAAAACTAATGAGAATTGCTAAATGAGTTTGAGTTGAAGCTGAACACATTGTTGGCACTCAAGGTTGAGAGCTTTCCCATTATCCTAATCAAGAAAACCTTCGTTCATTGACATTTGTGTTCCCCTTGCTAATACGTAATTAAAATGCGCGCTAACGTATCCTACTCAGACTCTAAATGCATATTTCCACTCCAAGTATCATCTATATTCCAGGCGGCATTTTAGGCATTTATTCCTGCCTCAGGTAGGTATTTAATCGACGACGTAGAATCACGAGTCCACTTTAACTTATAGAGTTTCAGTGCTTGAGTTTACTGCAGCTTTGATCTCCAAATACATAAAAGATCCTGTCAACTTTGGCTTCATTTTTAGTCTCACTGCAGCGTTTGATCGGTACTCAGCCAACAAATGCCTCTTGGAGAGCAGGAAAGCATTCAGTGTCCTACTTGAAGTTTGACGTTCAAAGACGGAGAAATGTCGGCGCTGAGTCCCGAGCGCGAGCTGTGAGGCCCTGAGATGAGTTTTAAAGCCACGTTCGTTTTGAAGCAGCACGATCTGAACTAACTCTCCAGTGTGGTTGTAGCAGTCTTTACTTGGTGTCGTGTTTGTCATTTATAATACGATGAAAAGGATTTCAAATAACTCTTCGTTGATACCAGAGCAAGCTATGTCCCTGAACTGGGTGTTCGAAAGCTAGTGCTACACATTTTGACAGTTAATTTACAAACTCAAAACATATACTTTTTCAATAATTAGTAAAAATGCAAACATTTATCGTTTTAGAGACACTGAAACGTAAAGGTTGTAGCTGTAGCACATTGCTCAATCAATTTGCAACAATACTTAGACCGTACTGCTTCCAACGGATGGATGAGACGCTTCGGGCCAGTATCATGGCCAGCGAGGTCTCCAGATTTGACACATTTCAACTTCTACCTCTGGGGCCACACGACGAGTTTCATTTTTTTGAAGCCCCAGTAGAAACAGGAATGGATTTTGCTAGAAGGATATTTGACGCTACAGGACTTACTGCGGAAGATCCACGAGTGTTCTATCGTGTCCGGGAATGTCTTTCGCGTAGGTACCAGACCTGCATTGACGTAGCAGGCGGACATTTTTGAAACTTATAATTCCAATGCCGTAAAAATTTCGAGTGACATACGTATAATCAAATGAGCTTCCGTCACCCACGATTTTGGGGACTGCTCCCTCCCTTCATAGCTAGATGGTCCTCACTTAACTTTGAGATTCGAAATCTTGAAAACAATGAATATTTTATTTTAAGTTGTTTATAAAAAATCTTTCTCATGAATTTTACTATCCACTGTCAAATATTTACCTTTAGGTTACGTTAGGTTAGGTTTGGTTAGGCAACTAGTGTAATTTGATGAATTATTACATGAAATGACTGAAACTTTAATCCCTTTTTCAGATGACTGAGTTTTTTAGTGAATATGCGTAGTTACAAGATTCATGACTGGAACATATATGCTTATATATTTCATACTGGCCTTCTGTCATACGCCAGCTAACCTTCAATGCAAAATTTCTATTCTATTTTCATCCGTATTTCCTTGAAATAATCGGGGTAACTATCCTCTCAAATTAAGAAAATTTCATTTTTGAGGCCGAATTTCTTTAATAACTTGACATTTCTAACCAGCCGGCTCAATAAAATAAATGAATATTTAATTGCAATATTGCGCAGAGGTCTTTCAATTTTTCCTGAAAAAAGTGGCAAGAGCAGTTCATAAGTTTGGCGTTCGCAGCACACTAACTTTACCATCGTAGCTTTACTGTATGTCAAATATGAGGTATAAACTATTTATTTTCATGATTTCAACTTCCAGCATCAATTTTCCCATTCAAATCCCAAGTATTTGGAGTGCGAAATAACGGAAAAATTTTCAAAAAATTTGTATTTACCTTCAAAGCAAGTCCCCAATGTTTAAAAATTCTTCATGATATTTTTTTCATAACCATTTCTCTGTCTATACTCAGCAGAAAGATATATTAAGTAAACTTTGTTTCCCACATCGCCATGGGTTATCCGCATGTACATCACGCGCTTAGACCGCCGTTGCTCACCCTTTTTACCCTAGCTTAACCCTTGCGTTGAATAATAAAACAGGTTCGATATGATTATGTCTATATTACAACATTACAGTAGCCAAGAATCTATTGTGCATGTTTAGTAATACATCGTATATGAAGTAAAATAAAGCTCAAAAGTGCGTTAGCTCATCTCACTGGTCTTGCAGTGCCCTTAAGGACTTTTTTGCCAAACGTAAGGGTTCCGCTGAGCCTTAGTTGGGAAGCGCTGCCTCAGAGAATAACGCATTCCCCGCGTAGAAGGAAGGCCTTTGGTGAGCCAGTTAGCCGCTGCTGCGTGATGGGGGGTCTGTGTGCAACACTCATTTTATTCATGTTTCCACAAAAACACTTATTTTAATTCTCAAAACAGCTAAATAACATCAATCCATGTACAGAGAACAGACGAAAAATGATGAAAACACGTCTGACTTCAAAACGCACAATGTGGCCGAATTTACAAATGGCGCTTCATGGAACAACATAAGAACTAGCACGACACGCACCGAAAGTGTCAAGATGAAAACATCGCATTCACGGAAAATGAAGCCACGCGTGCAACATTCGCATGAAGCTTTACCCTTCAGAATAAATAAAACAACCTTCCAGTCCCAGTGGAGGACTGCACAAGATGCTCCAATAGCGCTGCAGAGTTCATTTCCGCCGAAAAAAGAAGTCTTGTCAAAGGTGGTGACAAATTGCTCGCCTACGCTCGTAATATGACTGCTGGAGGCTCTCATGATTGATCACGTGACCCTCATGACGAGCAGCACAGACTCTTAAGAAGTAATCTTTTTGTTTGGGCCCTGAGCTTCATCGCATTCGAAGTTTTCTGGTAGGGACGTGCATTTTCACGCTACTTCCCACAGTGTGGGACAGCAGCACAGCGGTATTACTGAACTGGAAATGTTGAAGAAAATATCACGGTGCCTGGTGAAGTGGCAGAGTTACAAAAGCTTTCCTGGAAAATTTCGCTGGGTTGTGATCTAAAGTTTGAGTAAAAGTAATCTCTGGCGGAAGCATTAACTGAAAGTTTAGGGCTCAGGAGACCGTTGTTCATAAAATAGATCTGAAACGGCGCGTGGAACGACAACTATGCGTAAATTACCACAGCCCTTACCGCTAAAATTTCTTTTTGCGCGTAAAGGAACGCTAGTCCACACCTGCACTTCAAGTTCGTCTTTTTCGTGTGATATAATTATGTTCCAAGAAATTCGTCATCGGTTACAACTTGGATTAGTTTTGAGAAGAGGTTTTTGCATGTTTATCGGGGGGGGGCTAATATTCTGGACTATAAAATATTCAGTGATGCGTAATGTTTTTATTAATTTTTTGACTAAAAGATATTCGTATTTCAACTACATGATATTTTAATATTTCGACTGCAAGATATTCCAATTTTTAGGCTACAAGATACACAGCAATTCATAAATGAGGCCCAATTTTTATGGATTTGGACATAATTAGGCTTTTAAAAATTTGGAAAATAATTGAACAGAAATGCTGCCTCGAGTAATGTGAACATGAACGGGTCATCAGTTAAACCTCTACTAAAACTCTCTGCTCTTGTACATAAAAGATCACCAACATGCAGGGATAAAAAACACACAGCTACATAATTCACATATGAAATGGTGTTATCCTGAAGAGAATTGAATCGCTTCAAGTCGCAAGCATAAATAAATTTCACGTGAATACTATTCCAGCGAGAAAGAAGGTTTTGTGTAACAGAGATACAAGGGACTAGAAGTCGATATCGGAATTTTTTAGGTTACATTCATTGAAATTTGTAAGAATGGTAACAAATAGAATTAATCGGACCAGTGAGAATTCAACGATATTTTTAATTGAATTTTTCATGAAGTCAAGGCTCCATATTTTAACAATTCCGTATTTCTCAGCATGGGAGGTAAATCTATGGAAAAATACAAGTTCAAAATTCTTCCCGTTTATTTAGAAGTATTCTTTGAATAAGAAATACTGGCACATCAGTTAAGAAAGACACGGGGGCAGGATATTACTAATTGAAGCTCAACTGTCCAGTTTGTGGAGGGTTTAAAGTCAAGTTTGTGAAGGCTTTAATATCCAGTTTGTGGAGACTTCAATATCCAGTTTGTCGAAGCTCAAATGTCCAGTTTGAGGAGGCTTCAATATCCAGTTTGTCGATGCTCAAATATCCAGTTTGTGGAGACTTCAATATCCAGTTTGACGAAGCCCAAATTTCCAGTCTGTCGAGACTCCGACGTAAAGGTTTATCGAGGCTTTATTTCACGACCCCTAATTCTCTGTGTTTTTCCTCATAGAGGATAACACGGGACGAAGTGAGGGACTCACCTTGTCGACAGTGATGGTGGGCGTCCATCAACAAAAATCAGCCCCTGGTAGCTCTGGTAGCTAGGATACTAAATAAGTATCTTAGCAAAGATTTGATACCTAAAACTAAGCTAAAATACTTGCTTGTCTATGTAGTATCTTAGCTTCGGGGGCTTTCAAATGATAATTTTTAGTGGAGGCCCTTTATGATTAATTAATGAGTGCTTATTATGACGCAGCAGTTCATCCGTAGAGAAAGACTAACCGATAGCCGTTGAATTACGGCATTCATATTACCGCTGGACCTCTGAAATTCGTTTGCTGCTCCCATTGGGGGTCAAATCGCAACAGCTAACAATCCAAGCTAGGCCAGAGACCTTAAGCCAAGGCTCTGTGACCAATGGCACCCCAAATATTTAGTTGGACAGATTAGCCCCAATTAGCAAATATCATTCAGTACTTATTCAGCACCCAAATTCCCGCCAGACTTGGACGAAAATGAGACCGCACGGGCGCCGACATATCTGCTTTGTCTTCGGAATTCTAGGCCTGAGAGAGACAGCGAGTTCGCCCCCAGCCTCTCTCGTATATCTGACCAAATCAAATTACAGGGAAGGCTGTCTCCAGCATTCGAGACCGTGACATTTCTTTCCTCTGCAGACGGAAAATGAACTTACGCAATAATTATCGTCCAACAAGCTTTCGTACTAGTATTTCTCCCTCCAGCGACAGTAATTATCAAGCCACTCTGACATCAAGGGTGTCGGCTCTGAAATTGACTCTACATTAGCTACAATGCTCTTCACTGAAGGCTTATTTTTTGCTGAGGCAGCTTAACAGGATTGTGCTCTGAGCCTTTTGGTAGACAGCACCCTCTGGCTCGTGAGAAAAACATCCCTGGACTTTTATTCTCGTCCAACGAACTGTTTTGTTTGCTGACACTGGGTAACGCTGACCATGTGTCGTGCTCATCTCTTCCAAATTTTTTACGGCCACTGCGAACTGTATCTTATGATATATTGATACGGTGTTAGAGCAGTTTCAATAATTCAAATTCTGTGTAGGTCAATGTTTTGCTTTTTGTACTGTTTTACTATGGGAAAATGAGCAGCACGGAAGGGGACTTTCAATTTTTTTGTTGCTTAACAAGAAAACTATAACAACGGTAAAGGAAATGATAAATGTTAAAAGTGAACGTTTTGGCCATGTCAGCCATTTTCAGCACCTGAAATGGAAATTTAAAAGTACCTAAACATTGGAATATAACATTCGATTTACAGTCATTGAAAGACTAAACTAACTGCAGAAGAAATTCGGACAGTATCGTTTAAAACAGGTATGTCTCGTAAAATGAACAATGATCTTAAAATACTGAGCTCTATAGAGCCTGAAGTCGAGACAAATACTGTAAACTCGTTCAAGTACACCAGCAGATCACACTATACTGCATGAATGCGAGTAGCGGACTGAGTGGGAGTGGCGAGAGTGGGAGTAGTGGGAGTAGCGGACTGAGTGGGAGTGGCGAGAGGCAGGTTGGTGCGGAGACTTCTGCCAGCAGGCGCCGCCGCTCCAATACCCAGAGCTCTACTGATAGAGCCTATGTACGTATTCAGGCGCACAATGTGCGCGACGGTGTTTGTAAATAAAAGCATGCTTTTCAGAAGTTTGTCTTTGCAAGTAAATATTGACCCTATATTGTATTTATTGACCAGAATAATTTTAAAGTTTACGCGAGTAAAATACTTTGACAACAACGAGACCAGATCTTTTTTCAGTTTTTCAGAATGTCGCCCAAAAAACGGCAAGGCAAACTAGAAATCTTTCTTCAGGACTGTAGCCAACATAACATTAGAAAAATATTTATATTTAGAAATTTTTGAATTAAGTTTTCAATGAGTCATTCGAAATCCATTAGCATTAGAAAAATTCTTTCAAGAGCTCCAGTTCGTCGTGTAATTCACTGAAATTAGAGCAAACAGCGTAAGCACGTCCTAACAAGGTATTGATGCTATTGGTCTTAAAATCACGTAAAAACTAAAATAGCTCACACCAATTCCAATAAATACGGGTTTTAGACAAGCAGAGCTGTAGAATTTATTTTGTCCAGAAATTTTTGAACCCAAAAAAGATACAGACCCATTTTCCTCCATGTCCATCGTAAATTTTATCGTAGGATGTTGCAAGTTCATGTAATTTAGGGATGAAGTACAATGGGACTTGTCCCGAGATAATAAAAACGTATTATCAATATGCAGTCTGTAAAACACTGGCTTAACTTCAGAAGGGCATTTGACAAGAGACATTTCTTGTAGAAATACATAAAAAATTGAAAATAGGCCTAAAAGGTAGTCCCATAATGGGAACTTGCAATGTCCTAAGATAAAATTTACGATGAAACTAGAGGAAAATGGGTCTATATCTTTCTTGAATTTCACATTGACGCTCTGTTTAGGACGTCGTCGAACCCATGTGATAAATTTCGACAATCTTCGACAGTCATAATTTATCTTCGACAAGTTTTTAACAATCTTTTGAGAATTTATCTTCAACAAGTGCAATTTTTCAATGTGTAATTTAGAACTTGTCATCATTACGGGAAGCAGCCTGTCGCTTTCAAGGAGCCTCACATAAAAGGATCATAGATGCTCTCGAATTTTTAGACTAGATACCGTCTGTAAGTGTACGCTAGATTCCGTCTGTAAGTGTGGACTAGATTCCGTCTGTAAGTGTGGACTAGATTCCGTCTGTAAGTGTAGACTAGAT
>VOMN01083167.1:0-17107 GCA_014899125.1 Orchestia grillus | reverse complement strand
CCTGAAATTTCTCCAACTGTATTCTCTCCAGCTAAGAAGGGAGAGATACCTCATAATATACAAGTGAAAAATGATTCACGGAATAGTCCCAAACTTAAAAAGTGAAAACATAATGTTGCGCACAAAGCAACGCGTTCGGTTCGGCAAGGTGTGCTTTGAGTCATCGTTCAGTGCTGGAGCGGCTGGCAGCGGTCGAACTCGACATGAACAGTCCTTATCCATAATGGGACCCAGACTCTTCAACTTTCTGCCTAAAGACCTAAAACAGTTCAAGAGCTCATTGGACCTTTTCAAGAATAAACTGGACAACTTCCTACAAACTGTCCTTGATAAGCCTCCCTTGCCCTACAATCATCAAACGGCGGAGGGAAATGGCCTCATTCAATAGTTCACTGATATGAGAGTGCAAAACAGGGGACCCCCTAGTGTGGCCAGGGTGTGAAGACTCAAACATCTCCAAGGTATCCAATGAAATATCATTCGATTTTTGTAACACAGTGGTTCATGTTGAACATTACTCAAATGCTGTAATATGAATAATCATAATTAGATATTAAAACTGTTTCAGAGCATCTTCATATTTATACAGAAAAACACGGCTTACAAATTTTAGTGGTTGAAATTCTGTAATTGAATATCGGTTGCTTGAATTTTGAGAAATTCTTTAGTTCTTTAAAAATGAAAATAAAAACGCTGAATTATTATCATATACGAATTTTTTGTCTAAATGCAAGAGCATTAATAAGTTCATACAAGAACATGTGGGGTACGACGAGCATTCAGTACTAACTCCTTCAGGTAAAAATGAATGAAAATGAGACTGATTTTAGGGAGGTCATTTTACTTTTCTGCTTGGTTCATTATATCTCAAAAATTAACGTCCGTTTTTCAAGAAAGGAGAAACAAGGCATCGTAAATATTCAGAAGAAAAATGACCGACATTCGTTTGGACATGTTTGTACAGTGAGGCAAACGTCGGCTCCCGAGACTTCATGACGCATTCATTGCGCGACGTCATACGAACATCACACCAACATGCGATCATTACGTCATACGAACATTACACTAACATGGGAACATTACAACGTCATATCACATCACCGTCGCAAAACACGATTACAAACATTTCAACGTACATTACGGATACAAACATTGTGATTACGAGCATTGAGGCGAAACTTACGGTCCTACACTCTACGATTGCAAACATTACGGCGTACGTTACGGATACAAGCATTGTGACGAACATTACGATTACAATTATTACAATTATGGACACTGCGGTGGACGTTAAGAATATGATTACGAACACATCAACGAACATTACTAACGTTATGACGTCACGCGGCGAGGACTCAGCGAGGTAGTCAGCTGCTATCTGTAATCCACCGTACTTTCTTTTCCAATTTCTAGTTTAAGTTCTTATTCGATATTTGATGACGAATATTGATTTCAGAAGTTTTCAGGTATTTCTTTATTGTCTACAGACTTAGCATTCTTCAGAATTTAGACCTGTTTAATATCTAAGAGGCTAGGTCAAGACTCAACCACTCTCTCGGTTATAACGAGTGGACTCTTTTTTAGTCCAACCCGAATTTTCAACTTTATACGAGCAAACTTGACATATGTTCGATTTAAAAGTAAAATAAAAACCTTTAAGGGAATATACATTTCCTTTTCTTTGATCTTTTACGATATGAACCGACCATTAACAAGTGATTCACACATGTCGAGCGAATAAATTATTCTTAAAATTGAGCATTTTCAACAGAAGACCTGCAGGGTCACTATGTATGTGTTGACAACTGCAGCCCTGTGGTCTCCGTAAGCCCGCGACGCACCTACCTGTAATCTACTAGTGTCGACGTTGATTTGAAGAAACGCTACACTTATATTTCAACAATTGGTGACCAAGATCTTTCTGCTGTATCGAGCCACATTGCCCGCAGGCGTGCATATGAGTAATTATTTTAATCCAGAATGCATCCTTCGTGACTAAGACATATTCATAGTTGGAATCGTCACTTTTGGTATCTCTCATACCAAGCTACACAAACACCATTTTGGATCGGACACCACAGCAGGAATCCTGCATTAGTTGTTAGTAAAGTGGCAATGGGATAGTAAAGTGGGAGAGTGAAGTGACAATGTTGTTCTAGTAAAGTGGCAATGTTGTATATTTGGGAAATGCTGGTGAAATTTTACAGTTTCTGACCTACATATCTGACTGCCATGGGTCCTCAATTGAAATTTTGTTTGACGTACACGGAATTTCAGTCGTACACGGAAAGTGGACAGGATGTTTCTAGTCGTCATTTTTCTACCGTGGTGAATGTTCGAAATAAGTTAGTGAATATTCCGCTTGATCAAATACCTGTGTTAATGATATTAATTAATTCCGCACTCAAAAGACATTGGTGTTGGTATCTATTAAAACAAATGAATAATTGATTTGCCATTATCAAACATTGCTTATGCTATGTGACCAGAAATGTGCTTAGAGTACTATTCATTTCGAAATTTTGCTATCAGACGTCAAGGAAATAATGCAATAGACTGGATTAAAAATTGAACTTACTCATGTTTGAATCGCTTCATTAACTGCACGGATGAAAAACCCTGCGGTTCACGTATTCTTTTACTCCAGCCTTCTGCCCACATATTATACGTTAGCCACGTATTAAGCCTTCTGTCCACATATCATACGTTAGCCACGTATTAAACCTTCTGTCTACGTATTATACGTTAGCCACGTATTAAGCCTTCTGTCAACGTATTATACGTTAGCCACGTATTAAGCCTTCTGTCCACGTATTATACGTTAGCCACGTATTAAGCCTTCTCTCCACGTATTATACGTTAGCCACGTATTAAGCCTTCTGTCCTCGTCACTAAATCTGTAACAAAAATGAAATAAGGTAATTTAGCTTTCCATCGACCTAGACCCTTTCGTCTCATCTACAGTAATCTGTATGTTCCTGATGGAATAAAATAGTGAACAGCAGTAATAATTAACAAAATGTTCATGATTGGAAAAAAATTATGCGTTAACTTCACTTTCCACAAAAATAACAGCTACAGCGAAGTATGGGGTCAAAACATATTACGAGTTCTAGTCGCACTTTAATAAGCCCCGAGATCCCCGTAAAAAAAGTTGCGGAGAAATTTTACTGAATACAAATAATAATCTTGAAGCGGTGAAAGTCGAGATATTGATTATAATGTGAAATGAGATCTTCGGGCAGAGCCATTCTTCAGCAACGTATCTCTTGAACATTCCCTCGTGATGCGCTGTCGAGTACTCCGCCAGTACGGTAAAAGAACGCTACGAATGGGAGCGGCTGCAGCATCTCTTACGGTTAAATCAATAAAGCCAACATGCATCCAGTGTCTATCGCGCAGCTTAATATAATTAAAAATGGCGTTTAATTCTCGAATAACTTGGGTACTAATTCGTCTAAACGTCATTATGACTGTTGAGACAGGGCTACGGCGGTCATCTAATGAACAGCTATTGTCTCACACCTAAAGAAAAAATTCTATCGTAAACCCAGCACAACGCGCCCTCCTTCTCTTCATACCGGCGAAGCTTGTGTTTTGCAAGCCCTTCATTGCAGTCACAAACTGATGACTCCAACTGCAACTTCACCTTGTTTGACCCTGCAGCTTCAGGACCGCTGGAACACCGGGCGCTCCAGTCGAGTTTTACCAGCCGCCTCGGGGTCCCGTGGGAAATTGCTTTATGGCCTCTCCAATTTCGTCAATCGCTTGCCTCTAGCGGGGCCTGCACTGACGTCTCATCTGGCTGACAGGGACAAGAGGCGGACTTGCCTGCGGGAGGCACAGAGAAATGCCAGGTTCCTCTGGACGCCTTCCCGCGAGAGCCGCAGTAGGTGGCCACCTCATCGCGGACCTCCATCCAGACGCCCTAGGCTGAACAGTGATAGCGTTGTAGCGTTGAGATCTGGGAAAATTAACATATGCATCACTATAGGTGAAGTCTTCTCAAGGTTATGCCGGAGATATGAACATATTTTCTGAAACATTCTCTTCACTTAGTATGCAAGGAATTACGCTAATATATTTATTCGTGAAATGGTAGTTTCAGCACGTTGAAACATATCATTATGACTTCCATACGTAGGTGTGTACGAATGTATGGCAGTTTTTTGCGCATTAGTGAATATTAATAATTATCAACCAGGTTATTATATTCACAGAAATTGCTAGAAGAAAACTGGGTAACTCAGTCATTTATTCTAATTTTCACCTATTTGCCGCAACTTTTAAAGTGATATTTGTTTTATCGGTGTCACTATGTATGACCAATTATAAAGTTATAAAATGAATTATAAAATTGACAAATAACTTTTTTGCATTTTGGGTATTTACTAACTCATGCATGCATGTCATGCATCTTCCGGGACCGAGTTCATTCCAATCCGCGGACACAATTTTTTAATTTAAAAATGAATCCTAATTTCGGCGTGACGAAGGACACTGGTAATTCTGTTGTCGCGACCGGCGGTTTCATCATTCGACATATGATGCACATCGCTTCTAAACAATCCCCTTGGGCCACAAGCTTCTTCTAGCAAGTCCTCATTTGAAATTTGATCGTCCTTTCAAAAAGTGCTTGATTGAGGCACACGGAATAGAGCTGCGCAAAATCCAAAGTTCGATCGGAAAGTTGCCTTCGATGCTCCGGCAGTGCGAGTTGAGTAGCTACTGAGGGTGAGTTGGGGCTGCCCACAGACGAGGTTTGGGGCAGTGCTTCGAAAAATTGGATTTCGTCGTGCGAACTTAACAAGTTTGTTGCCAGCTAATAATTGTGAATTGCAGCTGACATGAACAGCACGTGCGAATTTTAGAGCAATCTTTTTTGTAGAACGGAGAGCAAAAAAAAAGAGGGAAACAGTGGACAAATTGTTATCAACTTCATAGGTGCTTTTGATGATTCTCATGCAGGGTTTCAAATCACATTCTTATACTACTGTAAACAACTTCGTACATGGGGTTTCGATGCAAATTTGATACCACGTAAAAAAAGAATCATCTATATGCGAATTCGTCGGTTTAAAAATCAGGTCTATCACATTAAAAAAATCCTTTCTCTGTATTGGAGGGTCAGCTTTTGTGACACGGCTGATAGCGTCATCAATATTGGAAAAACGATCGCTCACGTAAGAAAATCAGCAATATTCGAAAATTTACCATCATATTGATTTTTCGCAGCTCTTTGAAATGTTGCGTCAGCTTCCCAGGGGCAAAATGTGACTATGTAAATCATTTCCTTCTGGCTGTGTTCTGCCTCTTGTCTGCTCTCAGTCAGTGTTGTATGTTGAAACATGTGCAGTAATGGCCAAATGAAAACAGCCCAATTCAATGATGAAAACTTATGTTTTTATACACACTTTTTTTGAACATTTTTACGTTTGGTTTTGGTTGATGGTAGCAAATTATCTTCCCTACCACAAAATTATGAGCCTTATTACACACTATAGCACGCGCTATAGCACGTTACATGCTATAGCGCTATCGCACGCGCTATAGCGCGAATAAATTCTGTAAAAAGAGTTCATATAAAGGTCAAAGGAACCTCATTGTTTCTAAAGAAATACTAATACCTAGAATTTTTGAGCACTTTCTTTGCTCTTTAGAAGTCTGTAGAAATATCGAAAAAGTAGACTTTGAAAGGACAATGGATAGATAATTACTGCACTGCTGAAGTTTTACAACACAGACTCAGCGTAGTGAAAGAAAAAAACAGTCGATGTCTGTACTCAACCTTTTTGTGCTGAATTTCCGTTGTAGATATCAAATTGGTAGAATAAAGGGTACTTAAAATTCTACACAAACTGGTTCAATGCAGAAGTTAACCGTTTTTCTTTCACTACGCCATGTCTTTGTTGTAAAACTTTAGTAAAGCAGTAATTATGTATCCATTGAGATTTTAACGTGTATTTTCCATCCTTTTACAGTGTACTGACGTTGAGATAGGCAAGTAAATGCTCGAAAGCTCTATTGTTTAGTAAATATTTTAGTAACATAATGTTTCCTTTCGCCTGCGTATTGTTTTTCATGAGGAAATTGAATTTTCATACGACTAAGTCCATCCGTGAGATAATATTTGATAAATAAATTCTTAGAAAAATCAATGTCTTAAATATCTCTAGATAATAACATAAATCTAGATATTTTTTATAATTCGGTAAGTAAATGAATATTTTTATCTTTCCCTCTGTACATATGTGCCGTCGATCAATTTTCCAGAGCGTCTTCAGGGTTGGTAGCTCGGGTAAAAAAGCGCATTGAATACTTCCGAGTACAATTGTGAACGCTTTTACATAGAGATATAATGTCTGGTATCTCACAGACATATGTGCAGAGGAAATTTGCTAGTAAAACTCGAAGAAATAGAGTTACCTATTCTCAGCAGAACAAAATTTTTTCTCACCTTAAAATTTAACCCACCAAATTTTTTCACAAGGCTTGAATTTTTCATATTTGAAGTATTTCACTTATCTATAAAATTTCTCAATCCATATTTTCTTTTCAAGCAGTTCAAGGCGATTCAAGCATCCTCAGGATCTCTCTCCAAACGCTTTACAAATTTTTTCTGTATCTTTAGGCTGGGATATAAATTCAACAGAGATTTATTAGAACTTTAAATTGTCATGGATCCGACGTCAATATCTGGTCGTGCGCACGCACGGTGTAGCAGTGTAATACTTATTATTTCCTGGGAATATATTCGGAGTGTTTCGCTTGCTTGAGAATGAGTTCGGTCAGTCATAAAATTTATGCCCGAACTGGCACTGTAACGTTGTTCATATCCAAGCTAGCCCTGATTCAAATTTATAACTATATCCCAATCCACGCTAACCTTAATTGAGATTTATAGCTAGGTATATACACATCCGCGCTAACTCTAATTAAGGTTTATTAATGTGTGCATGCATATTCATGTTAACCCTAACTAAGATTTATTACGTCATGCTATACTTGCATATACATGTACTATATACAAGTCCAAGGTACCCCAAATTGGGATTTATAACTTTATCCATATCAATGTTACCGCTCATTAATGATTTATAACTGCGGATATGCATATCCATGCTAACCGTAATTAAGATTTATAACTACGTATATCCGTGCTAACCCTAATTAAGATTTAAAACTATATACGTATCTACGCAAACTATAATTAAGATGTACTACTATGCACTCATTCACTCTTACGACAATTGACATTTTATCCGGGAAAATTTGTTGACTCAATTCAAATAATTCGATTTTTCACAGCATACGTAGATACTTAGTTATTAATTTTCAATTTTTCTTGCCGAAAACTCAAAAGATAGAGTAATTGTTTAGGTTAGTTACGCCTAGTGGCTGGAGGTTCAACTATGTCGATATTACGGTGGCAAGAAATACCAACAAGCGATGTACATATATCAACAATGATTCAAATGCTCCAAATGTATGGTGAGCCAACAATGTCTTGCATCACATGCATATTGCTATTCTTCTTTCGTTATTACCTCAAAGGAAAACCAACCATTTAACAAGATTGAAGTCACACACGCTGCGTATTCCATTACTTAATCACGTTCGATTCTTGGCATTCTGCTACCATCCAATGATTCTTCCTAGATACATTTCCTCAATCAGCTGGCCCTGTCATTCCTCGATCTCAATCAGCTGGCTCTGTCATTCCTCGATCTCAATCAGCTGGCTCCGTTATTCCTCGATCTCGGGATGCAAGTTGCTATTCTGCTGACGTAGCTGAAAAATTGTTCCGGACAGAAAGTGTCATGCTTTTTATTGATTGGAGAACTTGTCGGGTTGAAGACTCTGGATCGTATTCTCGTTTATCTTGGTGCGAACTTTCGTTGGCTTGTTGTTCTGGAAAACTCGATCGAGTTCACGAGTAAGGCTTCGAGCTCTGCACTGTGACCCACTCTCATGATGAAGCTAACAGTACTAAGTCAAACTTTGTAGGCATTCTATGAAATGAGAATATTGAAATTTCCACAGTATAAAATAAAATCATTCAAACCTGTAAGGAATTAAAGGTATTGCAAACGTCCCCCGCAGAGAGCGCTAGATCGGTTCCAGCAAACTGTTGCTCTACAGTTGTCCCCTGCATAGTGAAGGCTTGTGGGGGTTTCAACATTATACTAGGACAAGCATTCAATAGCACAGAAATTGCTTCTGCAGAAGGAGCAAATTGAATATTTATAAGAAATAAAATTGAGCTGTTGTTTGCTGGAACAGCTCTTACGCTCTGTGCGGATCACGACTGTATTTCGTTATCAAGATCTTATACCAGTTGATAAATATGTTATTTTATTGAAGTTCGGTGTTGTTTAAAATTAGACTGATTACAAAATTTGATGCAAGGTGTTGGTTTGCATGATCATGAAAAAAATCGAGCTGCTTGTCTCGAATTCTTCTCGTAACAACTCGACAAATCTTTCTAAGAGGTAATCAACTTTCACTGATATTGACGTTTCATTTCTATGTTCTTTACCTAGAAAACACCGGAATCATGTTTCAGAAAGAAAAACGAGCGTCATTAGACACCTCCGGCTAGTCATCGTGTCAAAATTTCACCATCATTACAGACAGCGTGATAACCTGCAGAAATCTTCTATCACCGCGGTAAAGGGAGAGTTTCAACATCTTCTGGGTTAGCATTGTATTAAATAATATTTACGAAGCTTACATCAAGTCTTCGTCATCGCATTAATATTACATTTTTTTCTCAAGATTTCGAAAATCTTACTACAGTAATCGTAGTTATGTATTCCATGATGTGAATTTTGATTCGATATTCGTTCCTCCTTGAATTAATCAATTCCTATGCGAAAATCAGTATTTCTATTCAAGATTGCATGCGCAATAAACTCGTTTACCACCATGCATATTCTTAATTTAATTTTCCAGTTTTTCTTATTCAGCATCTAAACTTAAGTACCGTACCCTTGAGCTGTTGTGATATCTTTCTCATTTGCAAGTGTATTACTACGCTGATTTCCAGTGCCAGCCAACGACGCAAGAGGGCGGCCCTCTCAAACTCGCCTGTAACATCCCTTTCTTAAAAGTGGCCTCTTTACCACGGTAAAATTCTACTGCTTACTCGTTTCGAGTGACAAATGCAGTCCACAGGTCCTTTGAAGTCGTAAGTTACGACTGTACTTTAGTGATGAGATACCGCAATGAGCTTTCGAACAGCAATATCTGGACGCCATAATGTCACCAGTTGAGTTTGTGCACGAGGGCTCTCCAAGACGTGTCGTGGGACTCTCAATAGAGACCGTCTCTCGTAATGGCCCACAAGGCATGGAGAAGTGAGGCGTCGGCGGGACGTGCTCCTTTCGTCTGACAGGCACGACCGAAGGATGACTTTTTGGCTACCGTTTTTGGAGAAGCTGTGTAATATTTAGAAAACCAGAAAAAAGAAGCGAAGGGGAAGCTTTTTAATAAATCGCTTTACGATTTCATTCATGGTTGTTGCTTCTGCTCTTTGGAGATACCAATCTAAATTCACAGTTTTTCATTGTCAATACGGACCAAATCATCTGCCAAAAATATTCTCTGTACGTGCATAACAATATTTAAATGATTCAACGCGCACGTATATCATATTTTGAACTAAATATCCTACAATAAGTGACGTTCAATTTCTTCATTACATTAAATTCTCAATTTGGTATATACACACAACCACTTAATGGAAGAGAGTGTGATATTATTAATCCAAACTCCATGTAAAAACATAATTGATATTCGTATGACCTTGACGTAAAAATCAGCCGTATCAAATATCGGGACAACACTATACCTCTCTCTGGTTTCCCATCAGTGAATGAGGTCTTTATTTTCTGTAGTATGTTCCACATAGATAAGCGTTATTTTCCACTTCCAACCGTAATTGAAGAAAATACTGCCATAATTTGATGCGCTCTTTCGACACCAAGGGAAAAAGTTTATTGTTATCTTATTATTTTATTTCATTTGTACTTTTGCCTTCTCATCCCAAATTTAAGATAATTTTCGTCCTAAGAATTTATTTCTATTCTGTATTGTGGGTGTGGTTTTGTGTTCTAATGTTGTGTTGTGGGTGTTGTATTGTGTTATAGTGTTGTGTTGTGGGTGTTGTGTTGTGTTACAGTGTTGTGCTGTGGGTGTTGTGTAGTGTTATGGTGTTGCGCTGTCGGTGTTGTTTTGTGTTCTAGTGTTGTGTTGTGGGTGTTGTATTATGTTATAGTTTTGTGTTGTAGGTGTTGTATTGTGTTATAGTGTTGTGCTGTGGGTATTGTGTTATAATGTTGTGCTGTGGGTGTTGTGTTATAGCCCAGCGATGGAGTCCTCGGCACGATCCTGTTGCCATATCCTACTTCATTCTTGAGGGGCGACTTCCAGAAGCACCTGCCTCGTCGCTGCTGCGGAGACCAGGTGTTCTGGCGGTTGAGCTCAATTATAACTTCACAGGTGGGACGTCAGAGTCGGAATTTGGAGTCGGCGAGGTCAAACTCGAGTGCCGAAGTTACGGCGCTACTGAGTTTCAAATTGAATATTCTGATGCTAAATCATCCGAGAAAAGACGACTGCTTTCTGTGGCATTAATCAGAGGTTGAAAGCAATGCTCAGCTGATGCCTTTTCAGACTTCGATCGTAAGGAAATCGTTTTAGTTTCTTATATTTTTAATTTGTTTTGTTTTAGGAAATGATTTTTACAATTAGGTAAAACTTACTGAGAAATTGAGTGTCTATGTGAAATTTATATAGTTTCACCAAAAGGTGCATCGTTCAAAATGAGCTTGAACATTAATGTAATGCAATCCAAAGGAACCTATTTTTTTGTCGTGCATTGTTGAGGTTCGAAATGTACAGGATGCGAGTTCGGGCTATTTAAGTACATTTCTAGTATGTTGAATAAACGATAATGTTTTAGCTAAATATGTACATATTTAAATCAAATTTGTACAAATATCCTTGATGATACTTCTTTAACAAATCATTTCATGAAGCCACCTTTGGCTTCAATGACTGCTGCGGGAGGGTTCAAAACGTGAATAAGGACCTAAGTAGTCATTCATTTCCAACATCACCGGGACAATGGAGGCCTTCAGGGAAGCTATGGTACTATGAAAATATCGATTAGTCTTTTTTTCAAGAACGCTCAATAAGTAATAGAGCATTAGATATAAATTTGGTGAGTTTGGGGCCACAAATTGAAGGTTACATGATCGTAAAAGTTTTCTGATAGTTATCCATTTTGGGTTACTATGGCTTTGTGAGAAGGTGCTTAATCTTGCTGAAAGACGTATGGACTTTCATTCGATACTTTATGCATGAAGAGTTTAACAACAGTGTTTAAATCATCAATGTATCCAACAGAACTAACCCTAAGACCCTATGGAAAAATGTGAGGTTGTATGACACGACCTTCACTACTCACAACTCTTAAAACCATCGCAGTAACCGTAAATTTTATGTGCATCACCCTGGGCTCATTTCTTAGGGTAAAATTTGAATTTCAACAGGTTATCTCAGATACAAATACGTTATAAATGATTCGCATGTGTAATGAACTGAAGACGGCATGTCCTCAAGTACCCCTCGCCCTTGTACATGCAAGTTCAATTTCTCTTAACATATATTCTCGCCGGTGTATACAAAGATAATGTATGCCTAATTGCATATTGTATATAAATATTAGTAACGTATGACTTAAGCTAATGTGCGGCCCACAACGGGGGACAATTCCAAACCTTACTTCGAAGTTCCATTGATTGAGCGTATTTTGAACTGCAATGGAGTCGACATATTCTCATTGTGTCGCAAACTCGCCACCCTCGAGTCTGCTTCCGCGCCTTTAATTGGGACGCATTTGCAGCCAGCTGCCGTATTCCTCCACAACCCAGCACAGGGCCGCTCCTGGAGTTTCGACCTTTGAATACCAGATCTTTTTCTTCAATACTTGTCTATACCTTGTTGTCATTGCGGTAACCTTGTTCATCAGTATCTTATTGGCGATAAATGATCTGGCGTACGATTCTAATTCACATGTTCGTCAAATATTTTTTGTAGATTTTTCTTCAAAAATAACCGGTGTACATTTTTAAATCATCGGCTACGTAGGTATACGTGTCCGTATTTACGTAAAATTTTATCGGTACATAATTTGATTACCAGGTTCCCCAAGAGGGTGAGTGATTAGTAAAATTTGTTATTGGCTCCATATGTGCATACATAATACAAGTCTGAAACAATGCACCGTTCTGCGTTCACATCGTAACCATTTTCCTTGACGAGGCAATCATTTATGCGTCTGTAAACTTGCACCAATGAAATAAGTTAGCAGCTGCTATGACTCTTTCTTTCATTTGATTGCTGGGAAATTCACCGGCGCATTCTACACATAGGGCAAAAAAAACGTTTAGGTGCAAACCGAAATCACCGTTTCTTGAGCAAATAATGTGTTCCTCCCAAAACACAACCCGCATCTCATTTGTCAAAGAATTTAGTAAAAGTACCGCAGATAAAATAAAAAATAAACATTGCAAAGGTTTTTGGGCAAACGAAATGAAGTAATCTTCCCATTTATTTCCACTTCTCTCCTCGCTGAATCAGAAAAAGAAACCTTACCCTAAAATTGAACATTCTAGAACTGATTCATGCGAACACGATGCGACGCAAGGAAAGACAGCTTCAATTTTGGGGACAAAAATTGATGAACTGCAGTGGGGGCTGCCAGTCATTCATCAGGGCCCGGAGAAAACAGAGACAACACTATGAGAGATAAAACCGATTCACATCAACCGTTGATTTTAAATTACGAATTCGCAACCAACACTGACGAAGTCGTAATTAAGGGCGAGTGTTTTTAGCAGATATTTGCCTCATAGGAAATAAATTGAAAAATTCTCCCTATTGCAGGGGGGTCGAGAAGCAGCTTTCTGCGGCCGATGGGTGTGCGGAACGTACTGCAAAATCTACGATAGTTAAGTCTGTGCTGAGAATTACGTATCTAAGAAAACATTCAAGTGAAATTCTTACCAGAACTTTTGTTACTATCACGCTCAACACGTTTTGTGTGGCTGCACCAAAGAGACTCAGGAGAGTTAAATATTCCTCATTCTGCACGTGAAATCTTGAAGAATTCTTATTCTTCACGTGGAATTTTAAACAACCCTCATTCTTCAGGTGGAATCTTAAACATTCTTCATTCTTTTAAGCATTCTTCATTCTTCACGTGGAATCTTGAACATTTTTCATTCTTCACGAGGAAACTTAAACATTTTTCATTCTTCAAGTGTAATCCTAAACATTCTTCATTCTTCTAGTGGAATCATAAACATTCTTCATTCTTCCCTTGAAATCTTGAACATTTTTCCCGTTGAATCTTAAACATTCTTTGTTCTTCACAGGAATGCTAAAATGTTCTCCCTGCTAACGCCAGCAGAACGGAGTCCTGCCTCAGGCCGCGTAAATGTTAAGCTCATGCATTCGAATTCACATGATTATGAGGTAGCATCTCATAAAATAAAATAGAGTTGTAAAAATCTTGATCGAAATTCGTTTCACTCACCAATTGATTCCCATAAGGGTTACATAAACCAAATATTGATGTGGCTTAGATCAAGAATGAGGTCAGAGCTCCATAATTGCACCAATACTTTTCCTCCATGCAATGCAGGATTAAGCTCATCAAATCCAGTTTTTCAAATCTCACTTTGAGTGGCTTGCATATGATTTTATTTTAATTTGTGAGGCTTGTGAAACTCAGGGAATTAAACGTTAACATACATTCTTTTAAGTAAACGTCAGTGGGTTTTCGCTTATCGTTCAGTTGAATCAGTGAACATTTCTCTCTCCAATCTCTTTTTATTTTCTTTTGGAGGTAATTTGAGATGCATAAGTTCACAATGATGAAGTAGAAAGATTTGCCTCGTAAAGCACGGGATCATTACAGACTCTGAAGTGGGATGAATTGGAAAATCGCCTTACTCTCAGATCTGCTCCATATTCGAATCCGATGCATAATCGGATCCGCATCAGCCAATAATCGGAGAATTGCTGCAAATTTTGAAGTCCGAGCTGTCATCTCTGGAAGTCTGCATTGTACCAGGGGAAACATATCGTTCCATTGAAGCCCTTGACTGGAGAGATTTATTGCTGCTGCGAGGAAGTCTTGTGAAAACTGTAGTTGGTGTTGGGATAGACTAGACTCTAACCCTTCGGGAAAATGACAGTCGTCCCTCGCATACGGAGCGCTAGATCAGTTCCTGGAGGCAACCGCTCTACTTCTCATCCGCATCTTATAACACGTTCTATTGGCTTCTGATGGCACAAATATTTTTTGAGCTGTTCGATGATCGTTCAAGTTGATACCGCTTTGAGAGGGGGTCGATGGTAGAGCGGTTGTACACTGGAACCGATCAAGTGCTGTAGGCGGAGGACGACTGTTTTTTTTGGGGAATACTTAGTATAAAACAAATATTCTTATTTGGTGGAGCAAAAATTAACTCCCCGGACAAAAAATTAGTCATGGACTACAAATATGGTGTAGGACCTCCACGAGCACGAATTACGGGGGCAATTCTGCGCAGCACTTAGTCTACAAGTGTCTTAATGTACATCTGGTTGATTTTAAACTACTCATGCATCAACTGATCTCGTAGTGCGGCCACAGTACTTGGACGATCTTCCCGACGTCTAATTTGTAGTTCTAAGTGGTCCCACAAGTTTTTCCATTGGGTTCACGTTTGGGGACTTAGCGGGGCTAATCTAAATGCCTGGCATTTCCTGAATAACTGTCATACCAAATAATAACAGTTCAAGTCCGGTACAACCAACAGTTGTCATCATGTATGTATGAGAAGCAAAGTATCATGCCTTTTATCATTCAGATATTTGCAAGTGGCAAAACTTGGTTATCTTGCAACTCAATATGTAGCGGTGCTGGTTCATATCGACGGTTTCCTCAACTAAGGGACATACGTCTGTGCAATTGAAATAATATCAGAACATGACAGGCCAATAGTCTCATGACAGAACAATAGTCAACAGAAAAACATGACAGAACAATAGTCTCAGAACATGTAATCTGTTGTACCTTCTTGTACCGCCCCTTTCACTCAGGCTTCGTTGAAGGCCTCATGAGGTCTTCGATGAACGCGACGGTAGACATTATTGCTATGAATGCAGGGACGTAGTTCATCTCATTACATGACACTTTTGCACTCCTCTACAGTCCAATATGCGTGTGCTTCGGCCCAATTTAAACGAGTGGTTACGTGGCAGGAGTTAATAATGCGAGCCACTTCCCTCCAAATATCCATTGCATGGAGTTCCCTTCAATGCATGGAGTTCCTTACAGAGGATAGAGTTTTCTATAAATTTCGTTCTGAAACAGCTGGAGAAAGGCCGTCATTAACATTTCGTAGTAGTTCCATTCATGATGCAAAGCGGTTCCGGTCAACAATTCGGGACACATAGCGACGGTCCCTATAGGCTAGATTTTTTCCGATTTTAATTTTGCTTTAATTTCTATTGTTGGAAGACTCGCATAACAAGCATGAAACGCCAGCGAACTTTGCTACTTCTTTCAGTGGGTATCCCTTAGCCCGACCCAATGAAAAAGCCATTTTTTACTATTCTGAGGCGTCTTTTTCGCCCCTTCGTTGTGGAGTAACTAAGAAATAAGTCTATACCCTGCCAATCTGAATGAAGATTGATGAATGTTGAGTACTTGCTTATAATCCAAACTTCGGTCACAACTTTGGAAACCGATTGATGAACGAGGCAAAGAACTGGAGTTTGAAAAACATGTGACTAATTTCTCGCTTGGGGACCATGTATGTATGAGTCACAGGCTTAATTCGTACTCTGACGTTTGAACTGACATTGTAACCAAATAATTGATATAATAACAAAAATACCCGAAATAACATTGTGCGCCGAAGCGTTAATCAACTATCGTTGGTCAAAATGATCCTAAGACAGAATCCAAATTTTTCGGACATTGAAAAATGAAGCGATTTGTAAATACTCCTAATATCTGAAATAGTCGTTAACGAGACTATTGGCTTCTACAGTTTCTAGACCTATCTTTAGCTATTGAGTTAATTCCTCAAATTTAAGTACTATAATAATATTGTAAATATTTCTCGTATTAAGGATTATATTGTTCAGTCAAAAATGTCGTTTAAAAAACTGAATTCCAGAAAATTTTCTAGGGAAGCTCAGTGTCTTAAAGTAGCTCGTATCGTCAGCGACAGACAGTGCATGGAGTACAGTAATTACCATACTCATTTGCTGTGAAACTGAGATTTATACCGAAGCTGAGATGAAGGGCAGCATTCCCATGTTCAGACTTCGGTCATACAGTTAAATTTTACCTAATTCCTTCCATTCATACCATTCTATATCAATTCATCAGTTGCTCTAGTTAAAGAGGGATTGTTCGTTTTTTATGTTTGAATTTTTCTGATGGCAAATTCGTCCTATTTTTTTAGGGTGAAATTTACCCATAAAAACTGAACCACATTCCATTTTTTTCTGTTCGCAAGCTTCTCTCTCGATGAAAACTGGCTCTCCAATCAATGGCGGTCCGCCAAAATGTCTCCGTACACTGCACCCTGTGATGGATATGGTATTTTTTGAGCTCAAGGTCCCAAAACTTCGCAATTCAAAAATCGGTCATCTAGGTAAAATCTATTGCATCCATTTTACTAAAATTATTCGGGCCCACACCCTTGTTTTGTTTTGAGTATAATTTATAGATGATTTAATTTATAATTGCAGTTTAGAGAAGGAACAACATACAATTATTCTCGTCTCTCGCCTACTGCGCGGGTAATTTTATTCGCATTCACATAAATGAACATCGCGAGTGCTAACATGAAGCACATGTGCGTGTGCACAAATACTGGAGCGGAGGCCGGTGCAGTGTACCGAGCAACATTCAGTTCGTTTCGTTGCGCTGCAGTGATAATTGGGAAATATTTTAAAATTATCAGGAATTTTTTTAGACGAATTGACAGCATTTCCTGCTCGTGTGATCAGCACTCTGTCGCATGGGGACTTC
>VOMN01083163.1:0-12504 GCA_014899125.1 Orchestia grillus | reverse complement strand
GGTCCTTCTTTCGAACCAAGGACGAACTGAGCGTCATGACGGTTGGGAAAGGTGATGTTGTTTCAAAACTCGATCAGTTCGAGTAAAGCAATCATGAAGTCAAGTTCAATGGAAGATGTCCGTCCATTTCACGGCCAAGATTCATCGATGATTATGAGGCCTCAAATCATAGCTGGGCATCCTCAGAAACTACGGCTATAATACGACCGGTAGATTCTAGGCTTAATCCACGGATGGCCAGCTTCAAACATTACGTCCATGCTTGGCCGTACGCAAATATAAGCGTAACGAAAGCGTTTTTAGGCTGAAGCGGCCGCTCCGCCTTTAATGCGTCCATCATCCACCGTGTCTTCCTTAATCCATCGGCGATACGTCCTTGATTTTAAATAGGGTAGAGTGCCTCTGAAGTTCGCAATAGTAATAGTTGAATGTGCGTAAGAAAAACTCAGTTGCTTTACCTTTAAAACGGACTGACTCGTTTCGTGCATCATGGCAGTTACACGATTTTTTCGAGAGAACGGTAATTAAATCACATTTTCTATATACAGGGTACGTACGGTATCTGAGGACACCTTACGAACTTTCAGAAAAACAGCACGCATTAAACGATTCTCTTGATTTTTCGTCGTCATAAACTAGCCTCGCATAAGAACGTATGATTTGTATTCGAGGCCTTGATGAACAACATTCCTTATTGTTCGTTCAGATACTTGAAGATCTTTGGTAAGATGTCGCATTGACTTCCCAGGATTTTCGTCGATCATGACATGCACGCTTCTGACAAACTCCGGTGTTCTGAGCGAGTCGGAGCGTCGACAATGAAGCTTTCTCTTGCTCGTGGCCAATTCAACTCCATCGTTTTCCTTCAGCTCCTTCCTAAATTTACCGACAAAAGAACTGCTGAATTTTAGAAATCCTGTAATTTCTACATTCTGTTTTTCGCTTATATACACACTATTACAGCGTGTCTTTTCATTTCGTTAGTTACAGTAGTATTTGCCTTCGGATCTTCTGAAATGAAAAATGCATTCATTATCATCGGTTTAGTTTGAATTACAAAAATAAAAGTGTCCTCAGATGTCTCACGCATCCTGTATTTCACAATTAAGTTCCAGAAAGATTATATTTTCGCCTTATTTCGTTGGAGCCTTTAAGACTTATCAAATATTAAGACTTATGTTGATGGGCTAGGTCTCTGCGTTGTGGAGTGTAATGTTTATCTGTGGCATTCTGGCTAGTGTCAGTTTGAGTATCCAGAGTCGACTTTTCCATTGTTGTCTGGTTTCTAGAGGGCCATCTTGTATTTGCATCTAGTTGTCGTCCTGGGCATTTCACCAGAGAGCTGTGCAACACCTCATGGTCTGATGACATTTCCAGCACCTTCGTCAAGGCTTTAGGTCGGGATACATTTTCCTTCATCTGCGTGGCTACAACTTTATTTCAATTTATATTTATGGCAATCTCTGTCATCGGCGTAGTTTGCTTGTCAGCAGTAGAAGCAGGTCAGTTGATTTGTGCTGTCTAATTTATTGTGGGCCGGTACCCCCCATCGTGCAGATGTTTCATTCTCACTTTGGCAGTACTTGGCGACATGGCCATATCGCTGACATCTGAAACACTGTTGGGTATCTTTTGATAGGGTTCGACTATTTCGTGATGCCATGATCTCAAGGAGATCTTACGTCGTAGCGCACGTTTCTGTTAAATGAGAATGTGGGTATTTGTGGCGATCAATTGTCTGTCTCGTTTTACTTTATGTCATTCACTCACTGGTCTCTAATTTGGTCCCTTAGTTCGCCCCCTGCGCAGCTCCTGAACGCCTGGCTGCGAACAACTTCCCTCAGGACATTGATGGTGTGGTCCAATCACATCATTGTGATCTGATACCTTGGTGCGTAGCTTCTCAGATAGGTTGCTTGATCTGCGGATATTAGGAGAGAACTCTTACCTGATCTAGAGATCCTTAATGTTTTTCTTATTTGCTTGGGGATCCTTTTATCAACTTAAAGAATGTTCACGTCCTTCGCTGTATCGGAACTTGGGGAGGTCAGTAGGAAGTATTTTGTGAAGTGCAGAGTTATTATCTTTTGTCATTGAGTCTAATGGTATGAACAGTCGGATGGTGCGCTGCTTCCGGCGTGGTCGGTCTGCACCCTACCGTTTCACTGCCCTTCTGCTCTGATCTCTCCGGCTTGTATGTCGGGGTTGGATTGTATGTCGGGAGTTCAGGTGTGTTCTCGCGAGTTGTGGCGCTGCATCAGCCCTCACATCTCTCCCCGCCTCACTGGTTTCGTTCCGGTCGATTCTCCTTGGTAGCATTCTCCGGCGAATAAATATCACCCCCAGGAGCATGAATAGTCTCATATTGAGGGATATCAGGTGATTTACTCATGATCATGGCAGAGTATGTCAACGAGAGATGTTTTAGCTTCTTCCTTTACCAGGCAAGAGCCCCAAATGAGTACTAAAGACTACTTTAGGCGTTAGATAAATAATGCAGTAGAACATCAATGAAGATAAATAGCGAAATTAACCCCGAAGTTAGAAGTCACCGCCCGATTTGGTTCTCGCCAGTGGCTAGTGAATCGAAAACAAATATTAGAAAATTGTTACCGTCGGAATTTGAATTGTACTTAACAGTTGTTTATACTAACGGTATCACCTCTGGAAGACGCGGGTCGACTAGGTAAAAGCATATCAATACTACTACCATATATAGCATTCTTGTCTTTGCTCACACTTATTCATTCTATCACATTAATAAAGCTGAGTCTGATATCAATTAAACGTGGTAAAGGGAACAGTGAAAATTCCAGAAATGCCCAAAGCTATTCGAAAGTAAATAGTTGGACTTCGCAATGAAGCATTAACCTATAGGTAAATTGCTAATCGTGTTATGATCCCATAGTCAATTGTGGGGACAATAGTTCGGAAACATCGGGCGACTGGGCCAAACATCTCCAATCTGCCAAGAGTCGCAGCTGCTCGCGAGATCACGAGCCGAGCTATTCGATATATGTTGCGTAAAATTACAAATGAGCCCATGGCAACCCGTACATACCAACAAAACGACTGGGGTTACAATGAGTTAACCTCAGTCAAAAATGGTAAGTAGGAAATTGCAACGAAGAGGCTTACATGGCTCCACTCCAAGGGAAGGCGATCAATAATGAACTAGTATTTGTACTGAAGTATATGTCATGAAGTGAAACCTCGTTTATTTTTAAATGAAGTATTATTTTACCGCTGCCACCAAAAACGAAGAATAAAATGAATGTAATTCGATTTCGTATCGTCAATCGTATTTTTAGATCTAGTGATACTGACATTTCCCGGGTCAGTATGGTAGCGTTTTCCGAGTGGTCTAGGCACGTATTTTTATATGCTCTGAGTAGGTATTAAAACAGAAGGATATTTAAATATAAATTTAGAATTAAAGTGACAATCGTCCTCAGGAGCTTAATGAATCATACATAGAACACAATTCAGACCAATAGAAATAACTGGAACCCAATACAACGGCCATTACACGAGCGCCTTCCTGAGTCCGTGTGACGGCTCTATAATTAAAAGCAAAATACGTCCCTAAATCTTGGACGGGATTAAGTAAATTAGGGCCAAAGGCGTGAGCTTTGACCAATCAAGTACTTAACACAAGCACTGGATGATTAAGCGAGCAGACTAACGAGGACAAATGACACGAGGTTATAAACCTCCGTTAAAAATATACTTCGAATTATTAACAACAAGATCCTAAGACTGTTCAACCAGACTCTCCTCTCAAGCTCCCTCGGACTCGAATAGAAAAAACACGGCTTCTTCTGGCGTCGCTCGCGCTCGTATCGTCGCCGGCCTCTCCGTGACATCTCCCTTAATAAGTTTCCCGACGATCCATGTCCCACGCGGTCCCATGCCGATCTCCGACGTCGCCCACACTTGTTACTCCAAGTGCCCCACTTGACTTGTCGTCGTTCACTCCGCTCGTGCCCGTTCAACTCGAACAGCCACCACGTTGTCATAACGCCCAGAAGATAGGTGCGATGTTGCCGCCTTCCTTTGACGGTCTTTCATTAGAAGAAAATAATAGAGTAAAGGGGGATCGTGGGTCGTTCGCTTTCCAACCGCAGTCAGCGACGGTTGTAAATGGACCTTGAAGTCTCTCATGGGAAAAAGGGCTGTCTGGGCTACGGGCATCGCGGTCCGTCTTCATCTGAGAGGCAAGCGCTTCATAATTGAATCGTTTATTATTATAGCTGATTTTGGTGGCGTCCTTGATTTCGTCGCGCCGACTGCAGCTTGAGCAGGGCTTCGACCTTTTCCCAAGGCTGTCTGCGATTCGTGACGGGCGTCGGGCTGGCCTCGGAGCGTTTATTGTCGTGCAGTCCATCATTAATTGCCTCCCTACATTGAGAGTACTCATAGAAACTGCTGCCGTAGTACGGGTACAATCTGCTGCGTCGAAACCGAATAATTCTAAAATTATACAACCGCTGAACTCCACATCTCACAACAAAATATGTGAAAAAGCATTTACCGTTTTTGAGTTTTAGGACTGGGTCCGATGTAAGTGAAACTGAGCTTTTCGGCCGAAAACACGCTCGTCATATTTGGAAGAACTCAGGGATTGCATATGATCCAAAGAACACCATTCTTACCGTCAAGCATTGAGCAGGCAGCATCTGGTGAGGAGCTGTTCTTTACTATACATGATGAAGGAGAACTCCACCATATTGAAGGAAAATCTATAGTTCAATATATAGGCAGATACTAGTGCAGAAGTGGTTTGTGAGTGCAAGAAAATTATGTGGAATGTGCAGTGAATTTTTCAGCATGATAATAAACCAAACCTACGACAAAATTATCAAAAAAATGGTTCACAAGTTAAAAAATAAGAGTCCTTCCGTGGCTTAACCTCAATCCAGCTGAAAATTTTAGGCGCATATTCAAAATTAGAGCACGGAAGAAGCCCAAACAACCTAGTTTATTCGAGGATTATCGAAGTCCACTTTCAAAAGTTAGTTTCCAGCTACAATAATCATCTCCATGCTGTCATAACAAGTAGAGGTCATACCACTAAATACTAAAGACTTGTTCTAGTTTTAGCGAAGTACTATGGTCCCACACGAAAAATTTGCATATATGATTTCATACTTGTTAATAAATTTTGTTCTCTTCTATTTAAATATACAGGTGAATATCTGGTTTCCGAACTATATGTCCTCTTTACCCGGAACCGTAGCTTGGAGAGCTTGAAATTTTCAAAACACATCAAAAATTGAGCTAGGCACAGTGCCTGCCAAACACACATTTATCACGCCTGCTCGTAAACGTCTGTTCAGGAGATGGATAGATAATTTCAACAATTATTTGAACGTAGTTCAGCTCTTTTTCTATCGCTTTACACTCAATGCGTAAATTAAAATTAATCATTTATTTAATCTAACTCAGTCATTGGGTGCTGTTGGTGATAATCGTCGTCGGCCTCAGACCTTTTTGCCTCAGGATATGGTGTTCGCTGCAGGGATTGGCTCACCAGAATGAGTCTCATTGTGACGTCACATCTAGTGCCAGTTTGAGTTCACATGTATCCTTTGTTGTCGTTGCAATAGTTGTTATAATTCCCGTGGTTGTGATGGTTGACATTTTCTGTAGTCTCAATGGAGTTCTTTTGTAGCTTTTCTCTTTTTTGTGCGGTGAGCAGCCTCTCTCGCTTCTTCCTATTTCGATATGCACTCATGCACTCCGTGCTGAGCGAGATTTACAGTTCTCAATGCAGTGGCATAATATTCAATGACTCTTGAATCTTCATCGACAAGCTGGAGCAGCTTCGCTTGATCTCTAATGAATTTTTTACGTTGCTCTTGCCTCAGTGTAATTTTGCCGTTGAGGACGATTTTTTGGTAAATCCTTATTCAGTCAATGATTAATTACGTCGAATGCAATTGCGAATCATGATGCTGGTTGATTATTTCACAAGTATATGCCTGTGTCCGGTGCTATTGATGACGTTCGGAATGATGCGACGATAGTTGTAACGTAACAATAACTCGATGGTGAATTTTTATCTCTGCCAATCTTCAATTTTCAGAGTTTTTTAAGAAGACTTCTAAACCTGTGTCAAGCCCAACATGAAGCGTATCCTTTTCAGGGATTTGGATAATAGGATTGTTTTTCCTTAATTGAGCTGAAGGACCAAACAGGGGTACGGGTGACACGCGACAATTTAAGAAAGCACGGGGATTATTTCCTGAAGTAATTTTAACTTCAGTATCAAGGAATTTAAAAGGACATGCAGTTCTATCTTCAGCAGAAAGTGAAAGACGTGCGAGTTGTCTTCGTTTATTATAAAAGGCTTGTTGACAGATGATAACTATTTGGATGAGATGATGGAATATAAGGTAATAAGTTAGTTGGGGCCGCAGGTGGAGAGGTTAATTTCCCCATGCATCATACTTTGCGGCCCTATTGGCAGTGGGCCAACCAGGCCTTCCGCTTCGAGAACCTTGCGCATTAGGATCTTTTCTCTATCCAATCTAATTCGGATACTTCTCTAGTGGTAGAAGCATATCCTTCTATCGCGTAGCACTATAAATCAAACGTTAAGTATTCCATAAATATTCTAAGTCGGACTGTGTGGATTTCTAACTCGAGACAGCAGGTTCAGCTTTTGTAAGACACTAGGTCAGGGATTCTAGTTCAAACATCGTCTATCTGATCGTTCAGCGATTTTTTTAGTCTGAGATTAACGCTTGGCTTAGGAATGGGAAATATAATAACTTTAAAAAGAGGATCCGCTTACAGATAAGATAAGGCATTTGAATTAGACTGATATATGCCAATTACTCAACCTGACAACATTGTGGTATCCTTCTGAGGGAGTAGATATGTTCTCAACTATCAAGCACTTGGGTAGAAAAAAGGGTGTAGAGGAAAGTACAGGAAAATAAGCAGCACAAGTCGCCTGTCAAGAAGAGTTTTATTTTGTAGTACGAAACTTTGCAGCTTAAGTTACCATTTGCTTAAGTACTTTTACGGATAAAAAGAAGTACATTTGTGATCACGAACATTAAAATCATTGAAGTACTGGCATTTCGGATTAAAAAAACTTATCTTAATTGTCTGAAAAAGAGTATTTTTGGATAGAATACTACAAAAAATAAATAAGAGTAGTCTAAAACGTAAACAATAACAATATAAATTCAAAATCTCTATAACTTCTAACCCTGTAAATTGAATTTATTACACAGTGACTAGTTTCAAAGGAGGACCATACTCATTGACCTCAGAACGGAATTTAAAATGTACAAAGATTCTAAAATGCAGGTGTCAAGTATTGCAGGGACAGAATTCAAAATTGTAAAATTTGTACTTTTAAATGGGTGGTCTCTGATTAAACAGTGCTCTCTAATACATGAGGTGGATGGTTTTGGGAGGTTTCGTCTTATTCGAAAGGAGACTTGCTTATGTTAAAGAGCCTCGAGCAAATAATTGGACCGCGATGCTGACAATGTAAGGCTACTCGCAGCAATCACACGTACATCTATATACGACTCCACTGCGCATCAACACGTCAGGAGCTTCCCGCCGCTTGAAGAAGGAACCTATGTTCATATAACTACGAAAGTATGTACATGCATTTATTTGAGGGAAGTTTTTACGGACCACGGATAAAATGCCACGTTTCATTTTGTCGGTTTAGGAGCCAATGAAAGGGAGTTGAAGGTATAGCCGCAGTTTCGGAGCACTAGGTGAAACAATATTTTTCCATGTGCATTATTTAAAAATTTTTTTAGTTTTTGTTAAAAATTGAGGATAGGAAGTAATTATTTCTGAAACTACCATGTAAAAACTGTTTTTCAGTTTAAAAAAACTAATAATTAGAACTTATTGCAAAAACCCTATGTAATAGTGAAACTATAGCAGGGATTTTGTGTTTAGGAAAAGTGTTACTAAAATAGTTTGTACCTAAGCCTGTAAAAATATTTCTCCTAAAAATAGAAGTTTCAAATTGATTGTCCAGTCTCTGAATATTCACATTTAAAAACGAAAGTATATTATTGCGTTCAATTTCCCTAGTAAATTCTATATTTTGATGACAATTATTGTAGTACTGAAAAAACTATTGAGATTTCAATTCACTACGGAAGAAAATAAAAGTGTCGTCAATATATCGGCGGTAAAATATAGGTCTGAATTGGATAGGGCAATTGTTCAGAACTTATATATTTGTTTATATTGGTTTTTTATAAACTTATATATTTGTATTACAAGTATGAAATAAAGCATTAACGTTGAAAACAGCAGCTTCCACATTGCCAAGCTGTGCAGTAGAGAAATTGAAAACCCAACCCATGTAATACGCTAATCAGTTTTTAGGAGTTCAAATTACACAGTGATGAAATCGTATACTGAAGGATGTGAGATTTGAGGAGACGTGTTACCAAAAAGCAACGGATCTATTTTTATGGAGACTTAAGCAATCGCTGACTCGCCTACGTGAAAATGCGGAAAAATTCCGGCCGCAGAAAACCGAGTAAGCTGCTCCATGAACATCCAACGCGTGAAATTAAAAGTAGAACTTCCAAACATCTGATTGGAATAGTTTATACAAGCCATGCATAAGCCAAATAGTACATTATATTTTGATGCCATGAAATCATAAATATAAGAGGTCATTAGAGATATAAATTTGTCCGACGTTACTGGAGTTCTGAACATTCAATGAAAATTCATTCACACAATTTATAAATGTGTATATAATGTATTGATTGTCCATGAAATGAAATTTTTCTGTGTCGTATAGATTTCTTTAACTAATTTAAACGTAATTTGCACCACTTGGCTTGACAGTAGCACCCTTTTCTCTTCATCAAGATTCTGTGATAAGTGTGGCTTTAAAATGTCAATAGTACTAATAAACCAGTTGAATTTTTGACACATAAGGTCGATTTCCGTGAATAAGCTTGATGAAGATACTTCATAACTTTCTGAAACTTTTGACTGGATTCCGGTTAGGAACAAAACTGCATGCGCAGCAAATGGAACATGATACTTCGGGCCTAGTTCAGTCAGATTATTTTTGTCGAATTAATATCATTCACCCAACAAAGAAAAATTCTCGTAGTCGAAATTTGCCCAGTTAAAAATTTGTTTAAAGCTGTTGGCCAGTGTCTATGGATGATTTCTGTCCAAGAGCATTTTAAGGAAATGATACGGTCTATGATACATTGCACTATTCTACCGAGGATATTTTTTCGTTTTGAGATGTGTATAGAATGGAAGCGGCATAAGGTGTGTCATTTAATCGTGCGACCGTCGATGCCCTAATATCTTCGTTAGCAGCAGATAAAAATTCTGCGACTTATAATTGTGTGAGTAAAATTCTGTCAGCGGTCTGTTTTTATACCTGGTACAGTAGATGCAATAGAAATATGTAATTTTGTTTTCAAGATTACTTCATTTAAAATATTTGCATCGATATTTCTGACAAAAAATCAAGTTAATCAAATCGCGGGCTGATTGTTAATGGTTGAGCTGCATCAGTTTCGGTAGTTAGATGGTCTTGAGTCATAATATGCTTTAACATTTTGGCCTGATTTTTTAGAAAATTAATTTTAGAAATTGATACTGGGTCATGCAGCGATATTGCAGCCGGCAGACCGTTGGGCGGGAAAGACGAGGAGTGGGGAGGAAAGGGTAAGGTTGTCTCTCGTATTTTGACCAGAGCCACTTCCAATTGACAATAGAAGGTCCTCCTCTACGATGAGGAAAGCTTACCCTATAAAAGTGAATTTCGCTTCGAGTTACTGGATTTTGGCTTGAGGGAATAACCTAAAAAGGATCGAAAGCTGTACTCGGTTTATACCTTCGTCTCCACTTCTGCATTCGCTCTTCAGCTTAAGATATGGTCCAACATAGCAATAAAGCTGCATGACAGGTTAACTTTTAAACGTAATGAATTATCCTGGTGATTCTGTGGAGCCCCTATAGATCTGCTTGTCATCTAATGATGAAAAGAATGAATTGGGCACCTACACTGATATTACTTCATCGCATGTCCAATACCAGTATATTTAGACTCGTGTGATTATTTAAACGAACTTGCAAATTTTAATGTTTGACCAATCAGGAATTGATTAATTAAAAATGATCAATTCTTAATTGACATCTTGTTTGTTAGCCATGAGAGCACAATTATTTAGTAATGAAATGGTTAATGAATAACTGTTGAATGATTAGTAAACATTTGAAAAAAGGATTACATGGCCATTCTTAATTGATTAGTGATAAGGTCCTGATGGATGGTTAAGTGGTAATTGATAAAAAAGAATGCTTGACCACTAGGATAGATTAGTAAATTTCGTCATCAGCTAAGCAAACTTTCTCCCTATTAGGTTCCAATCACTAAAAAAGGTATAATAAGTGGGTTTGAAGGAATAAGGCTGCGATTACTTTCGGTTGCGAAGGAACAGTATTCCTCACTCGCTGTTCCTCTCGGTGCCGCACGTTTCCTTACTCGAAAACTGTCTCCGCTACTTAAAATATTTAACTCTTGTTTCTTTTATTACAAATTAAAATAATTTTCCTAAATAAACGTTTACGTTGTTGCTTGAGTGACCTTAATTTGAAGAGTTTATTCATTGTTCAAGATGACATTTTTATTTTTGTGTGGCCCTCAGGGTTGGCCTGGGATTCTTTTTTTCAAATCTCATGTCGTCCATGCATTAGAGTCGAAGTAGGATAGCACGAGTGGTAATCTAAGTCAAAGTTTCATGAAATTAACTCTTGACCGTCATGAAATAGCGATGAGTATGAACTATACGGTGGTAAACCAATTTTCACAAACTGATTTGTAAACCATTCTGTATGTTTCTCTAGAAGCGAATATATATATATATATCCATCCGCTTCAATAAAAAGTTAGTCTGTTCAATTCATTCTCCATCGTTGATGTTGAAATAACACTTTTTTCCAATTATGTTGACTTATTCTAGTTCTTTATAATATATATATGTATGTATATATATAGACAGACTGTAACTTTTCACGTACATGTATAGTTAGAAAGCAACTATAATGTTTAAATAAACTAAATTTCAAACGATAAGCATTTCTGGAATTCTGATCAAGAAGCGTTGTAGGCGACTTAAGTCCAGAAAACCTAGTGAATCGCGTGTAGAACTGTACGGGAGAAAATGATACGAGGGAGATTTAAGGAGAATAGCTTTCGGAACATTTTTTTAAACTTACAAGTCACTATTAGGTCAAAAGAGTCCCTTAACCCCGTTTCCGAGAAGTGATACCATGATAGCATCTTGGGAATGGAGGGGTGAGTATATAAGCCCCCCGAACAAAAAAGTTAGTCATCTGCTTGTATAATACGGTGTGGGACCTCCACGGATTCGAATAAGGGCGTCAATTATGCGAGGCATTGAATCTACCAGCATCCTAATGTGTACCTGGTCGATTTCAAACCATCAACATATCTTGTAGGGTGGCTACAGTACGTGGACGATCTTTTCGACCTTTATCATTTAGTTATAGATGTTCACAAATTTTTTATGTTTTTTCTAATGACTACGCTGGCCAATCTAAATGTCTGTCATATCCTGAGTGAATGTCTTGCCGATTAATGATAGTATCGCCATGTAATATTGCAATAGGTTATGTTTTCTCTGTAATTTTGAAAGTACCAAAAAATATTTAGTCAATATGGCAGGAAATTAATACAAGATGTTAGAGAACATTCGTACAATGTAAAAATAAACGCAGTCGTAATCTATTAAAAAATACCCTACCATTTTTATAACCCCTATTACTCACTACGAATAGTATTTACAGAATTTTTTAACAAGTTTTCGCTGGGATGTTATTCATTTGACAGTTGTTACTCATTTTTATTCCTGTAGTTATTTTTATAGACCGACGATTTATTCGAATTATCAATTCTTGTCATAGATTTGCTTCGGAATTCAAATAATGACTCATCGGAAGAAATAACACAAGTAAATATAGCTTAAATTTTTCACTAGTAGTAGAACTTCGAAAACGAAGTTTTTCGAAGTTCTTTACATATGCAAGTATACAAAATTACGTGAAAACCATCCCATAATACGATTCATACACTCTAAAATAGGACGAAAAATACTGAACATTGGTATGTGTGCGGATCTTTTCATCATTGCCTTCGTGCAACGAAATACGTGGGCTGACCGCCAGATATTTATAATTTTGTTTAAGGAAATGCACTCAAAAGCATAACTGTAACTTCGCCATAATTTTCTCGACAATGGACCTAAATTAAACTCGATTGAGCTGAAACAATACTGAAATTTATTTCGCATTAAATACCCTATTAAAAATCAAGGACGTGCCGCCGGTGAATCAAGGAAGATCAAGCGCGAACTCAGAGACGTAACGCAGGTGAATCATCGGTGAATCACCAAAGAAACGCCCACTTTTGGCCTGAAATTATCGGCTTCAATACGTCCGCGGCCATCCGCG
>VOMN01083152.1:0-20775 GCA_014899125.1 Orchestia grillus | reverse complement strand
GTATGATGATTAGACTACTAATAGCGTCATTTTTGCTTTTAGTTTCGTTTCTTTATAAGTTATAGCTAAAATAAGGTAGAAAATTTTGAACATAGAAAACTTTTTTTTTGTATCTCTTCAATTTACAATCTCAATCGATATGAATTCGTGGAGTTTTAGAGAGAGATGACGAGGGCGAATTTCAAGGGTTTAAATTTTCACTTTATAGATAAAGAGTGCTGAAAGTCATTAGCCAGGATGACTATGGTACAAAAAAGGGGTGAAGAACTATCCAAGTTTCACATGTTCATATTGATGGAAAGTTCAAATTTAATACAATGTGAACGTCCTAGGTTTGTCCTTTATCATTAGTTCGTCAGTTTTTAAAAAACGGAGGAGTCCCGAACTCTGTTGATAGAGCAAGTCAATAATCGATTTATCTATGTGACTATGTCATTAGGTGTAAGTGTGATTTCGATCCGGCTATCGGAGAAACCATTACTCTTCCTTAAAGTTGGTATTATTAATTCATTTTTCCCGGCTCGTGCACGGAATTTCACGTAACCAGGGAGTACTTCCCTTGGAAAAGGAAGCTTAACACGTTGGCTCCGATTCTCCACGCAGGTAAAATTACATGCCGGCAAATATCTCTACTGGGAATTTAAAAATGNCGTTGGTTACATTAGGTTAGGTTAGATGATCGCGTGTACCATGTAGGACTCACTTCGGAGTCAACGTGTTAAACCACACATTCTTCACATTCCTCACCACGCCAGTAGTTGTAAGACTTTGAAAACCTAACGGTGAAACGTGTTGGAATCAATAAAGTTTTTTTTATTGTCTGTTTCACTTTTTTTCTCAAATCATTTTACTTTACGCTGAACAGCAAACCATACCCAATTATTACAATGTCCAGCGTCCTCAATTTCTAAGTTCTGGCCTAACCCTAAAATTTATGTTACTCAATGTCACATATCTCAGTCCATTCGTGGTGAAGAATCTTCTCATTCGTTGTAGATTTTTCTTTCAATACAAATGTCGGAACTTAATTTTACTGTTTTCACTTTGTTTCCAGAGACTGCCCCTCTACTGTGGTGTAAAAAACGGTTATGGTATCGCGTGAACGGAATTTAGATCAGTTTTACAGACATTTTCATGGTCATTCCATGGGATAAAATGTATGTTTTAGTATTATTTCTACGTATTAATTTAATTTGTGTTATCCTTCGATTTATCGAATATCGATTGCAGGCTAGTTTTTCAAATGTTTTTGAGTACTTTTAAGAAAGCGAGTCGAGTGCCCCAAGTTCCATTAGAACAATTTATTTTTATTCGTTCCGTATGATGTCAGATATGAATGCCAGTCATCATTAATCCTAAATGCTATCGAATATACTTATTTTTACCCATGCATCAATTCTTCAATAATTTTCGAAGATTAGTTCCTAAGGAATCCTTTGAAATTTTATTAAAATACTAGAATAAATTTCGATTAAAAGATACTGTCTAATAACGCAGCTGTTTTGAAGGCATCAAATCGCTGTGGGATTGAAGCATTTTCTTTTCAAACTGGAGACTTTCATGAATAAAAGAACGAAAAATTTTCAAGTCCGCTGTTTTTTGTTTTATCTTGACTGCTCAATTCGCGTTCTAACGTTGGGTTATAATTTATTTTGAGGTTTATATTGTGAGGTTGTAAATTTATGCTATATTTCAATTTAAGATAGAGGCTTGTTGAGCATCTTAATCTCTAGGGATCGGTATAGAAATGTACAGTACCTGCCTAAATATGAAATATTCAATTTCAACATTCTGTTTTTTGCAAGGTGTAGAATGCTGCTCCGGCAAATCCCTGTTGTGTGCTATACATGAAATTTCTCTACTTTTTCTCCTGCAGATTTTATTGACGTGAGATTCTTGATGTTTTGCTCGAATATTGAAGTGATATGAAACTTACTACATGTCATGACGGTCGCTCATCATATGGCTGCCTTACACAGGATAACGAATAACTATATATGGATCAGAAAATTGATCCGAAAATATTTTACACATTCTGGGAGCTTCACCGTTCGCGTTTACAAATCTCAGCTCTGGTGAGTTAGGCCTTCCTGAAGTTAGGGTGGCGCGGCAGCTCATCCCTAAAGACAGAAAAATACAAGATTAAAACAGCTGCGAAAATGAATTTTCAGGATTCCCTGGCTTTACTAAATTATCAGTCATATGTGAAAGCTTGGAAATTACATTTAAAATACAAGCCGGCTTCTAAATTATAAAAAAAGTTTACCAATCTGTCAAATATATGTACATGAGTTGCGAAATTTGCGGCTGAGTGAACCAAATTGAAGCTTTATGCGTGAACTTTAATCGTTTTATTTTATTTTAGCGTATGAAAAGCATATGTCATGCATTTCACATTTTTTTCTAGTACTTTAATTGACCTCACGTTATCATCGCGAACTTTTTCGGAGGTGCAAGCACAATGATGAAGGCAAGCAGATTAAAAATTAACTATGAGCATTCCTACGAACCAAAAAAACTTGCCAAGCCACTCACGGCAGCTTCACGTGCAAGAAGTGTATTGAGTTTTCTAGTGAGAACTCGATAAGGGATTTTTTAAAAAGTCGTTGGTACAAAATGATAAAGAAACAACTCGGTTGTGAGCCAGAACATATATTTAACTCGATACTAGATAAATATATGCTTATATTCAAGACAGAAAAAATTTATAAGTCACAACTTCTAACATTCAGTATCACAGTTTAGTGTACGGAGTATTTCTGATTAGTTTTCTTGACAAATTCGCCAAGTGTATTTGCTCCAACATTCCTACTCCTAATTCTGTAGCGGTTCGGTATATGTTTCAAACTTAGAAGAAAAATTGACGAGTGCGTTTGATGATGCGTGAAAATATAAAGCACCGTGTTTAATATATGCTCATATGCGCTCATAATGTATAATTTCACGGTACTTCGTTTTAGTTTAAATTTTCAAACGATTGTAACCGATTAATTTCTCTGCTACTTGATGAATACGCGGTCTTTACCGTGCATACTTACGCACACAAGTTGGGATTTAATGGTTATGGTACTATCAAAGGTATTTAAATTGTTTTCTGTTCAATGTAGATGCAGGCGATTATTAACCAGAATATCATACATGATGTGACTTCCCGACAATCATTGTGTCTAAGATCATTGAATGTGTTTAAAGTCTTTCTTTGAATTATCAACGAACGAGGAAACTGGATAAATATAGGTCAAGTGTTTCAACGGCCATTGACTTTCTTTTCTAAGACTGCAGAATACTTTATTTCATAGCTACAGGCATGGCACACGGCTACATTGTTGCGTCGTCTCAAATATGACAGAGACCAGCTTCCTAAAAAGGAGCAGCGATTTAGTCGTCGCAGTGATAGATGTTGCGTTGAGTGGCCTGGAACACAGTTTTCTTGTTCTGAGCCAACGCCTTCTTCATTGCCATCGAATTCTTGGTGTCGAGCTTCCCGTCGAAGTAGGTGTCGTTGATGTACAGCATCAGCTGGTTTACCTGCAACAATACGGAGGAAAAGGGAAATTCTTTATCCAAGTCAAAGTGGTGTTTATTTTAAGCATACCAAAAGTAATCTAACTGAAGCTGTAATGGTGAGATAACCTTTCGAGCATATGAATTAATTTGCTAAAGTAAATTAGTATTCAAATGCACAAGTATACAACAGTAAATGAGAATCATATTTAAAAAGTTTCTAAATTATTTTATCGGTCACGAAAATACTTGGCAATGATTAGTTTCGAAAATAATTGTACTCTTGTATTGATCTTGTCCAATCTAAGCCTGGGCTAATAAATATTGGCACTGTAGAGGGAATTCTTCATCCCCTATGCCATCGGATTTACTTTTGGCTTTGCGTGAGCGACTCGCATTAATAATTTCTCTAGAATGAAGCCTTTGAGCCTAGTCTGTTTTTAACTCAGGCTTACACAAGTTAATGTTTCATTGGAATTAATGACAGTGTGCTTCTCAGTTTCCATCCGACCACAGCTGGCGAGTTTACTGATAACTATTAAACTTCGTTAATTCATAACGACTGCTACAATTGGAATGGTGCGAGACAGAGCTCAGGAAGAACAGTTGATATCTTCGTCTGAAAACGCGTACTTTTTATCTGAGATGAACAGTAAGTGTTTTCTTACCTTGTCAGGTAATTCACCGTCCTTAGTGTTATACTCCGAGCCGATGGGGTTCTTCTCTTCTTCACTCGGCAGTACTTGATTGACAGGATTAGGTTGAAGGCGTGATTCCTTTTTGAAAGTGGCCCATATGAAATCTAACATATCATACTGATTTTCTTTTTTCAGGAGTTCAAGTTTAATTTCATTGAATGCTTGAAGAATGATTGTAAGCATAATATTGATAAGAATCATACTATTGATAACAGAGAACACAAAGAACAAGATGGGCGAGAGTTCATTTGCTTCTTTCATTTGCTGAAAATCGAATTTGCCAAGCATCATTGAGAAGCACATTTGAATTGATCCACCGATGTAGGAGAATTCTGGCAGCTGAGTCAGGAACATGAAGTAGAAAAGAGCGCAGAAGGCAAAAAAGATAACTGCAAACGCGATGAAGAAATATGATAATTCATCCCAGCATCGTCTAATGGTTAGGGCCAGAACGTCCATGCGTTTATTGAATTGCAACAATTTTATGAGCTTCAAGATGGAGGCAAACATGATGAATCCCATGATGTAGATGTAGTACTGGTCAACAAGAACTGCAGCATCAACGCGTACGTATGCATTACCGTAGGTGGTTTTGAAAATTTCCATGACTTCTTCAATTAAATAGGTCTTGTACAAATACATGAATATTTCCAAGTAAGAAAGGATGAGAAGAATGAATTCTGTCAAGTTCCAATATGATTTGAAGTAGTCGCACTTCTTTTTCTTCATTTCCCACAACTCTTTCAAAGTAAAGAAGACAGTCGCTAGTACGAAAAGTATCTGACAGACTATCACCAGCTTATCTGAAAACGAATTTGCTAAATTTAACAATTTTACCGGTTCAAATCTCTGCTTAATAACTAGCCCTCCTCCTTCAATAAATTCGAAATTAATCAAACAAGTTGCGAACAAATTGACGTTTGCATTATACACGGAAAATGAAACTGACAGTCTTCTAGATCGACGATTGAGCCACTCTAACGACTGGACTTTTTTAAGATTTGCGGTGACATCATCGATGTGGCCTTTGAGACGAACAACGTAACCACCTCCACCATAGGTACCCAGAGTTCCTATTTCTGCGAAAGACTGCAGTTGAGTACTATTCCGATAGTAGAATTCTTCTACATAGCATGAGCCCGGGAACGTTTCCTTGTTTCTCCATGCTGCGCAGTAATTCAGATCATCTTCAATTTCTAGGCCCCTAGTACCAGAACAGTCATTCACAACGTCGTCCATTGGCTTCACGACAGAACAAGAGAATCTGCGAGTCCTGGATTGAGTGAGGATGGCGTATCCGATGATGCGACTCGCTTGGTCGTTCAGAAACCCTTTGAGCTGCAGAGGAGGTTTTCCGTTGTAGAATCTTTGACAGCGCAGTTCAGGCAGCAATGCATCATACACCCAATGCCAAACGTCATCCCTAGTTTTAATCTGAAACAACAATACAATCAATATTAACTAACTCGAGGTATTAGTAACTGCAATTAAGAATCAAAGAAATAAATCCAATAAATAATTTGGGAGAACAATTTACTCAATGGTAGCTGAGTTTTCTGCAGTCACCGAAACTAGAGTCCTGTTTCGGTGAAAGCGTTGCGAACAGTCAGGGATTAATATTATTCTATTCCTTAGGCACATGAAATATTTACTATCAGACATTGAGGGTGCAAAAATATAACTTACAATGAGTACGTGATTCAATACTTATTTACAATCCCTCAAGAAATGTACTATTTTTCATTGAGAAAAGTAACGAGTTCCAAAACGAAATCTGACCGATGAAATTGCTCTTGTTTAATTTTTGCACTACTCAACACCATGCACTATTCTCAATATAATGCAGAAGCATAGGGCAACAAATTTGGACAAATGGACGGAATACTTAACCAGATTATAACACGAGGTACACGAGTTAGCTCGATCGATAAATCGTTATAAAATATATTTTAATTTATCGGGAATGCCGTATATTTTTATCAATCGGATATTGCGATTGCTGATATCTTCGTAAGAGGAGCGAGCCCGTACTTGGCTCGTGCGATGTGGTGCAATGAGTGCTCATTATTTTCTCTACTTTACAAATCTAATCCTCGATACAGTACATAGAACATACTTTATACGAAGTTATCACGAAGTATAGGTACGTAAAATCTTTAGGATTTAGGAGTGTAAAAATTATAACGTACTTTTTCTTCATATTCAATTCTACGCGTGACTCTACGAGTCAAGTAATCATGGTTTTCTATCCGACAGGATAGCCAGTTAGTGTTCTGAGTATAAGCGATGCATGCTCACGCAATCACGGAAGTTTGTATAGCTACAATTATTCGGTCACCAGGTACGCTGTGGAAATTTATTGAATACTAAATTTCTAATAGAAGACTTACGTGGTCTACGTTAACCTCATCCTTGTGTGCGTAGAAGAAAGTGTTCGTGAGGTGCTGCTTCATCAAGAATCCGTTGTAGTCAGTTTTATCATTTACAATGATTAGAAGAACGGCAAGGAACAAGCAGTAAACCATGATCCCTCTCATTACGTTTTTCATTTCTCTGTTTTTCCTCAACTTATGTCGTAACTCGGCGACCTCCTTCTCGCTGACGTCAACTCCTTTTACTTTATGGACTTTCCGAATAACTTGAGAATCGAGCTCTTTCATGTGTTTCCAGCTTTCATCTGACTTCAAATGAGGCAGTTCTTCGTCGCAGTCAATGTCCTCCGTTATCATTCGTGTTTTAGAAACGACACTGGTACAAAGAGCGCTGATGATAACTTTTACCCACTGCATAACGACCAGAGATATGGCGAAACTAGAGAAAAAGGACGAAAACCATTTTATGGTTTTGATATTGCCCCACATGATGGCGTACGCCCAAACAAAGAAAGCGGATACTACAATAATTGCGAGAGCAAATATCCACGCCAAAACTCTCGTCCACCAAGGAATGCATTTGACAACTGGATTGTCTTTTGTTCTGACTTCCGTTTTTTTATCATCAATTTTAATTTTGCTTTTCTCAGAGGCGGAGTTTTCATCCATTCCCATTTCTTTCAATTGTTTCAGTTTTTGCTCTTCTATGGCTTCTAATGCCCTGCATCTCTTGAGTTTCCGTGGTCGCGCCCGTTTGAAGACCATCGCAAATAGTAGTGTCACGGGGAAGACGACGAGAAGCACGAGGAAGCCTGTCAGAACGAGATTTGTTGTAACAGGTATAGGACCTATGTATATAAACGAACTAACTCCGCTCTCTTCGCTAGTTTCATACCACAGCGCATTAATAAACATCGACAAAAACAGGAACATGGTGCATACTGTCACACGTTCTTTGCGTGAGAAACGAGATCCGATTGGTCGTAAGAAAATTGACATCCACATATGGTCTTGGTTCGCTCCTCTGTGAGTCCTGTTGTACATTTCTTGAGAGAAGTTGTTTCCGTCGACGTTATTTTCAGAGCAAGAGAATGTACGGTCAATAGAGCCACTTTCACTATGACTGAAAGACAGCCAGCTGTGAGTTTCAAAGGAGTAGATTTGGCGTTTTTGCAAATCTCGTATCACAACACGTTCCAGCTGCCAGGAATCGTAGGGGGGCCTACCGCTGTTGTCATGGAATACCCGTAGGTAATGGAGCTGTCCTAATGGGGCCGCAGTAGTCATAACGAAAGTGTTCACATCATATCGTCGGTACAGGTTTAGGTTTGGCTTCGGTAGATGACGAACCGCAGTTTCTCCATAATCGCCTGACACAATCATACTGATTTGAGATTCGCAGGGAGCTTCACTATCTGGTCCAGTGTAGGTAGTAATTTCATAAATGTATTTATCCTTAGGGTTGTTATCTGGAAAAGGTATTGCACCTAATCTTTCGAAGTCTTTTTTATCTTTGTAGTAAGACCAAATCATCATTATGATGTAGACGACAATTAGCAAGATAAATACTGCGTAGAGGGTAGAATTATCGACAAATCCCATGTTTGCAATGATGAAATCAAAGTCAACTTCATTTGGTGTGGGTAAGAATCCTGTGCCAAAGCCAGTCAAGTGAGGAGTGGTACATTTGGTTAAGAAATGCTGAGCATCAACTACGGCCAAGTCTGCGCCCGACCACAGTGCGGTACTTACGTTGAAAAAATAGCAGGCAGAAATAAATATTCGGAAATAATAGTTTTCATCGTAAGTTTCATCCAGATCGTCCTTGGTAAAGTTATTAATCGACGCACCAATTTTTAGCAAGCCAACCCCTGCGACAAATTTTCCAGTTCTATTTCCATTTTTTTCCGAATTCACGAAGAGTACTCGACTCCCATTTACGATGGGGAGTTCACTCACATTGTACACCGATAAATAATTAGAAGGAGTTGGATACCTGTTGTGACCAACCAAAAGAATTCTTCGAGTATCATTTTCAGACAGCGTAATTTCGAAACTGTAAGAGCCCATTGGCATTGAAATGTTATAATAGTGATATACCAAAGGAATATTTGAATTCATATTTTCACTCGTATTAGCAAATCGCGGCTCAGGCAATGTTTCTGGTTCTCTTGGGATCTCAAATATTATAGGATTTTTCTGGCCCGCAACGCCGACTAGTTCCTTTTTCAGTGTGACTTCTGCTTGCATAATTCTTGACTTGTACGACAGATAGTTTGCAGTAGCACTGTAGTAATGTGTGATACAGGGCCAAACTATGACTGTGATTCCAATTTCTGTTCTACAAATCGAATAGGGATCGAACTGCATAGAAGGACAAAACCTTTTCGGGAAAATGGTTTTAGCCCGTTGTTCTTCGGGTGATTTGATGGTAAGCCCATTCACAAGAGTTTCTTCGCCAATTTTAGTAATCAACATAGACGCCCCTGAGTCAGTTTTTGCAGACACAGATTCACCTTTTACTAATTTATCCTGAACTTCAGCACTAATTCCTTGCAGAATTTCCAGCATTTCAGTTACTTGACTTTCAAACTGTCTTTGAGAATTTTGCAAGACACTGTTTGTTAACACATCCGTTCTTCCAGTTGGAACGACTAGATCTAGGTCGTCTCCGATAGAAGTATCATAATCCATGTCGGCTGCAAAGAGCATGTCACGAGGCGGTGCCCTGTCTCCATTCTTCAGTATAGTGTTCGCGCTGGTCATCAAGGTCGTCATACTCTCTAGAGAGCTCGATAAAAATGGTTCTAGCTCCTTCGGCGAAGATACTTCGACGTCTTTAATATTGCTACTCATTCGACGAAGGACTTCCATTACATTTGCTCGCGTCTCTAGATCGATACCGTAATGAGCCTGCTCTGACTGCATGAAAATGTTAAGAGCGCTATTTAACGAATCCATTTTCATGTTAATTTCATCCAAAGAAGTCGCTGGCCCATCTTGAAGCATTGCTTGTATTTGAGATGCAGACATGTTGGAGAGCATGAGTACGAGATTATCAATTTGAGCTTGAGTCATGTTTTTATCAGCAAGGTCTTCTGGCCGAAGTGAAAGCCAGTCGGCATTTTGTATGATAGAGTTGTACGCTTTCATTATCATAGCGTACATCGACTGGTCTCCTGAGTCGGTATAGGCCTTCATAAGTGTCTCTGTTTCTGACAGTGTATCATTGAACTGTAATTCAGTTATCATGAGGGCACTGACGTCGTCAAGGCATTCATCTACGCAAGAATCCAGCACATCGCATACACTGACGTAAACTTCCAGATCACCTACAGGAAGTATTGCACTCAACGAGTTTCTCTTGGTGGTAGCCAAAATGGATTTCGATTTTGATCCGTCCTTTTTTGTTTCGTAATAGAAATAGACATAATTTCCAATGCCTAAGTTTTCAGGATCTTTCCATCTACTGCAAGATATGTTGTATCTTGAGATGAGGGCAAAAGTATCGTTCAGTTTCATGCCACAGGAGCCCTCGGCAGGTGGTTGGTTCACATGGACAGTGATTTCGGAGTATCTGAGAAGATGAAAAAGATGATTTAAATATTGTACTGGCAGAGGCCCAGTGGAAATGTTAAATCAAAACTTCAGGAGTTCAGGATGAGTGAATTGTGCGTGCAAATGTGTTAATTTTGTGAAGCAATTCAAGATGAAATAGCAATAAAGAAAATAAAGCTCAATTTCTTATATAGCGAATGCTAAACAACATATTTTTAAGCACTGGTCAAACATTTTCCCAAGTGGGAATCACCGAAGTCAATTACCGGTATTGCTCATTATCGGATATTAAACCACAACTATAAAATGTGTTCAAAAACACACAAAATTTGAACAACAGTTATTTTAGAGTTGTAATATTTTGCTAATTAGAAACTTTGATAAGCGGACTCTCATTTCCTATCAAATTTACTTCAACCTGTCCACGTATATATTATGGCCGTGAGCAACTGACATCGAAATACATGCGTATAACATCTCATACTTCAATAACTGAGGCTGCTTACAGCTTATGAATTAAATGTTTGAACAGGAGTTCAGGAACCCAAGCCCAATACTCAATTGGAAAACATGATTTAGGCAGTATTCGTTTTTGGATTCTAGATATTTTATAAAATTTGGAACCGGCATTTCTACATCCAAAGCCTTCGCTTTATCTCAACAACTACTTGGGTAACTTATCTCAATATTTCCTTTTAGTTTGATTTAACATGGCAGAGATGTATCTGTAAAATTAATTCATCACAACAATAATAATAATTCAAATCAAGCGTTAAATATTTGAAAAATGATAAATATTCCAAATTTGTGTTCAGTGTTATAAATATACCTTACAGAAATAAACTACACAATTCTGAATTTTATCATACCCAACGCGTCTGTCGGCAGTGGCAATGTTTAACCGAACTTTGTACTTCAGCACATGCGGGTTCAACGCGAATAGCGTCGGGGACATGCCAAGAGAAGACGTGTCCATGGAAGTTGTGTAGGCTGCGGAGGTAAATCATTGAACAAACATTATTATACGATACGATAGGCATTCACAATCTTAACTTTGATTGAAATAATCGTGAATGTAAGCACATGTGCATCAGATCTGGAAATTATTACATCTCGGAAAAACTAGTGGAGAAGTCGAGCATTAGCTGCGTCCATGTTACCTTGTTCGCAGGTGTCGGCATCCATGGACAACACGATTCCTTCCTCCTCGCTCGGTGGAGCAGGTGTACAAGTCAGGTTCGTTTCGATGGGACTCCCATCTCTGAAAAAAATTAGGTGCGTAATTTTCAATGTATTTCTAAGGTGTAGTGAGCGTACTCTCCCAATTACCAACTTGTTCTTACGGAATATATGAATGAGACCTATACATACTGTATACCAGTGGATATAAGTTATGAGTAGGTGTCGTTCCGTTACGGTAGTTGGAATATCGATCATAACTATAGTTCAATCATAATATTACTACCCTTACAATCAAATGATTTTCATAAAGTTCGTATCTGCCCGAAATTCCTTTGGAATTTTAGGAGACAAGGGTTGTTACTGTAAAGGTTCATCATTATATAGGCTGAACCCATATCCGGAATCTAATATAGTTAATTTAATATGTATCTACGCTTGTTATCTAAATAAAACCTATTTGGTATATCCTGTACTAAATATTTTTAACAGCACTTCATACCCATTACCTATATTTGTATCTAAATTTCGACTTCTTTAAATACATTCCATCGTTTTTCTAGGGTTCTTTTTATTCCTGTATCCATTCCCTACATCTGTACCTGAATCTTGACTTCGTTAAAAATATCCCTGTGAATATTTAGCTTTCTATTAGGCCTTCATCCATTCCCTTCATCTGCTTTTCAATCTCGAGTTGCTTAAATACATCCCTACAAATACTCGCATATACTGTGGGGCCTAAAAAATGTACTCTTTAATTAAAAGTTAATTTAATGGTGGCGCAAGCTGACAACAAATTGCCAGCGAGTGCCACCTAACTACGGTTAATTTAATAGTTGCTCTACACTTCTGCTTGAGATTAGATAGTGAACACCTCTTGGTTTCAAAATTATTTGAATTACAAATAGTGACACTATTAGTAATTTTTTTTTGGACCTCTATAGTGTGCTTATGCATGTATCTATCAGGTCACGCCTGCAACACCTACATCTCACACCTACAATTACTTCCTTACTCGCTCACGACACTCCAGTGGTAGTAAAGGTCCCCGTCCCCGCAGGCGTCGTTGCAGACTCCGTTCAGCCCGAGCCTCAATTTCGGGTTGATTAGCTGACCGTTATCTAGGGGCCAGCACAGGGAAGCTGTGGCGCAGCTGCACACATTTTCTCGTTAGTTACACTGCTAAATTTTGGCTGATAATTACCGGTGGTATTGGAAATGTACAGCAAAGCAGCAAGGGCTCTGGTTATCATGTTCAGTTCTACTTAATTGAATATGTGAACTGAAGATAAACTCAGCTTTTGGAATAAGCGTCAACTTAAATGTGTGTGGTATTATACTGTTTAGCTTACACGCTAAAAGAAAAGTTTTACAGGTCGAGCGTAAAGTCTGTCATATTGTATATGAATGAAATGTTAATTATTGAGTTTCACGAGTACTTAGGTCACAGAAGTAATGAACCTCAGATTCAATAGTGGATCAACAAACACCTGCGGATAAACTGCTAAACAAATCGAAGACCACTGAAATGTATCAGCAAAAGTTTTCAATCTTGTGCCATGACTCAGATTGTGATACAGGTATTTTAGATACCTCACTTCAAGAACGGCATCACAGTGACATAGCATTTGAAGACCGCATGCTTTTTTATAATATTTGGTCTCTGCTATACCAGACTGCTACCGAATACCTTAAAGGCTCAAACTATTAAATAATTGTGTTCACGATGAATACTGATGGTAAACAATCATGATACTGCAACTGAAATTCTATTATAGTAGAGTGTATGTTTGATCAAAATGAATTATTTTTATGTGGGATGCAGAACTATTTATGAAATTTTCAATTTCAAATCAGGGCACTGTGAGTGCAGAAATGCATATACTCATGTGAAATTTTTTTCCAGCGTTGAAAAATATTTTTATCCTTCGTTGCTTCGTTAAAAAGTGTATCGCGACATCCACACAATGAGTGTGACCGTCGCAGCCTCAACGAAAAATAGACTCAAATAATATTTGTGGAATACAATTAAAAAATGAAATAACTTGCTTGAGGCTATAGACAGAGCTGATGCACGCATTTCATGTGAAATTTAACGGCTTCCCAGGTAGGGAATAATGGTGAAAGCTTACATGTGAGACTGTGAGACTCTCCCAAAAGATTTCGATGGATAGGTCGTAAAAGCTGGTAGGAGCTCTATGGATTAAACTTTCTGTTTTCCTGTGAAAACTTACTGTTAATTTTCCAGTGTTCCAATGAATACCAATCCTCAAACTTAGAGCTCAGAAGAAAAATTGTTCCATCAATTATAAGCATGTTGCTCCATAGAAGTATTTTTGTCCCGCCTTGTATGCGCTGGTTCATTTTATCTTCAAATGACACAGATTTAGACGACATATATGTGACATTAACGTCCGCGGAGGGTACAGTAGAAACGATAGGAATTAAATTAAGAACTGAAAAGTGAACGAGCAAGATGTTCGAATGACGAATTTATTTATGCTGCGAATCTGGAATGATTGAAGCTAGATATCTCAGGAAGCATGACAATTTTTCAATGATAGAGAACACTCTAGGGCACCTCTAATTTTATGTAACTCACGTGATTTCTACTAAGGGCTGCGGTTTCGGAGTGACTTCAATGGTTAGCCCAATTTTAGCTCTTCTGGTGTCCTTGTAGATTTCGGCTACCATTTCGAATTCTCCTTCTACTTCGCTGAAGGTTGCCATGTCGAATGTATGCGTCGTAGCCCCCACGTCAACGGTACCTATGTGTGTACACGATTAAGGAATACTTATAATCGTAGCTAGAGCCACTGACGTTTCTGTAGGTCCATCAGTGCTTGGAAATCAGAATCAGTGAACTGATCTTCCCTATCAAGCGTATGTGAGCTGATGAAAAAATGAGAAACACATACGTTCTGCCAAAATTCATTCATAGCCCCGAGTTAAAGATTCTGTCAGCAATTAACTTCATGGCCGTTGACTTTGTAATTGCATGACATTAACAATGATGAACTGTTAAATTCTGAGGTCTTGGTTGCGCAGATTTATTCCGTTCTTTAATTCACATTACTTTTTTAAAATCAATTTCTAGTGAAAAATAAATCCCTTAGTTACCTTTTCAGTTTAAACAGACATGAATAACATAATTATATTCACAATGAATACGAACTAATGTTAGCATGTATCATTTCCACGGTTCTTTCCCTATTTAATTCCTTGGTCATCGAGCTCTGGAAGTTTAAAGTGAGTGATAACACGAGGCATGGACTCCACTTAAATAAAATGCAGTACGAACCATTGGTTTTATTATTGGGAATTTTTTATTCAGAATAGATATTTCACATTTTAGATGCAACTCGTACGCGAAAATTAAGGTATTTATGTACAAGAACTACCGTCAAGCATCACTGGAAACCTACGTCTATTGATATATACAGAAGCGTAGAAGACTACAACAATGTTGTAATACACAATTTTGTCAATTTAGGTCATTCTCGTTCTAATTATTTGAAGGAATAAAACGTAGATTTACCTTTCCCTTTCCCGAAGCAGCCACCGCCATCCATGTTGACGGCCTCGAGACGAGGGGGAATTGTTTGAAGGTTGTCTTCTACGGGGAAACCGTCACTGTCTACCGTGAATGTTTCTAGCGAGGGAACCAGCTGTCGACACTGCCATGTTACGTTCACCATCTGCAAGACAACGCAGTTTCTTGTAAATTACTCGACTGAATAGGCTCGCTTAATTTTTTCACGGTATACGCATACCAGTATGAAATGTTCCACTTACGATATTGAAACATTAGTAATAAAGTACTAAAAAACATTCAAAAATGCATTGATAAGCATGTTTTTTCCACGAACAAGATGGGCTCGTTAGAGGCATGCAGAAACGTTTGCACATTTGTTGCAATAGACGTGCCACTGAGAAGCAAATTTTCCATCCCTAAGCACTAATGTTCCACAGTGATCTTGGTCCACCCTTCAATGTTACGCAATGTTTCCGCCGGTGTTGAGCTGAGAGGCATTTCTTTACAATTATGATGCGCGACTGCCACTCGAGTGGACACTCACCGGCTCTTCAGGCTCGTCAGGATCGAAGCTGAGGTTTCCAGGATCGAGTGCGAGGGTTTGCTGGTACCCACGTTTGAGAGCTGTTTGGGATCCCGCGATGATCACTGGACTCAAGGGGCTCTGAAATAACTTACAGTTTAAGTAACTATTCGAAAATTGAATGTCAGTGCTAAAAGAACGATACTAAGTGGGCGGTATAGTTTCCTGATGAAGGAGAGAACATTTCTCAGACTCTTAGCATGATAACAAAGAATTACAGTACGAGAAGGAGCAATATTTTAAAAATTTAACATGTAAATGAGTGTTGAAAATAAATTCAAAATGCACTTTATTCTAAAAGAAGCGATAGGTGGGAGAGATGAAAATTTGCACAAAACCGACAAGTAAATTGAAAATTTATGTTTTCAGCAACCATAGAGTGCCAGTGCCACAGCGAAATATCAACAGTCAATTTGAATATGGTCATTTTAATGAAAAAATACCAGATGCAACATTCAAGCGATTAGGAAATTGAAAATTACATTGTGTTCCCATGTACCTTCTTGATATAAATAGCACAGATTTAATATCAAAGAAATTAAACACAAAACGAAATGTGAGCAAAAGATGTAAACTGAGCCCGAGGCTGCCTCGATTACCTCCCCATAGTTGAACGATACTTGTACTCCAAACCATTTCAGAAATGCACAGGAAGTTAAGTAGAATACTATAAAATACCTTGATAATTGTGACGTAGGTTTTCGCAGTTCGAGCCAAGTTGAACCTGGTCACGACGGTCAGAGTAAAGGTGATCTTGTAGATACCAATTTCAAGGGATAGCTTAGGCAGTGTGAGCAACGAGTTGTTCCACGTTGGCACGACTGGATACACCTCCACCATCTGCAGCACTTCGTCGGTCTTCCCGTCCACCTGCATCACTTGCCATTCGTACCTAGTCACAAGGACGAATGTGATCAGTGTCGAAGTCATGAGTTTCTTTATTAATGTCCTTGTAAGATGGAAAGGTATAATTTGTGCACTTGTCAGCACGAAAAATGTGGCACCGAATAAATCAACCTACACCCGTTTTTATGTATTTTATGCGTATTTCTGGTACGATGACTCGGGAAATATCAATAGATTTAAAGTCGTCCAAAATTAAGAAAAATAATTACTATCAGTCTCTGTGAATATTACCGTATATATGTATGTATGTTTATGATCGAACCAGTTCACGTGCTAAACTACTACAGCGTTAAATTCGGTTGTTATGCTGAACAAACTTCAAACGTAGGAATCATTTTTTTCAAGAAACCCAACTGGTCCACAAGTGATACATCCTTTTCTTAACATTACTAATCCATACATTGATAAGACATTTCTTCCATATGTCACATGCTTAAAAGGTACACATTAAAAAAAACTCGTTCAGGTCCAATATACAAATTGAAATTTTAACTCATCAATACTAAATCAAATGATAGAGTAAGGACAGCTACATTCCAAGCAAGAGAAAATTTTAGAAATAAAGAGGACATAAAATTCTAATTATGTTTTGATGTATAGGCAAAAAGATGAACTGAGTAGTTTTCGGTGTCGTATCAATGAGGAATAGAGTTGGAAAGTTAAAACCTTCGAAAATGAACTTTTTAAATCTTTTGGATGTACGAGAGGATCACATAATTTTGTTGAACTTTCGCTGCAAAACCTGGGCACTGAAAGGCAGGGAATCCTTATTTCTGAAATGCGTGTATCTTCAAGCCGAGATTTCATTCATCAGTGAAGAACTCAAAAACATTCGTTCTCAACCTGGGTCAGCCATCCTCTAAGCCGCGCAGTGGTTTCTGGGGGACCGTGAAGGAGTCATCAGATTGTAATTTTAATTATTACTATTCACACTCATAGGCTATATTTATACCCGAGTCCTAAAACCACTATACTTTTTACCCTGTTAACTGTCACTGGACTAAGAGCCATTCAAGAATTATAATATGTAAAATAAATCCCACAATATGTTGAGACACTGCTCGAAAGCCCACGCAACTGGCCTAGGCGGCAGGACTTACTGCACGGTGTAGGTCTCATTACACACGACGTCCCCCATTCCCTCCTCCCTAACGGCCAGCATCCTATAGAGAGTGCGGCTCTGGTAGGAGTACTGCACGGAGTCCACGATCGTTACGTTTGGGAAGAGGCAGTCAATGTCGGCCACGGCCATGTCCAGGGTTGAGGGTAGGTTCATGAACTCGTCGAAAGCTAGAGCGTTGATTTGGTAGAGTCCTTCTTCCCTGTTCAAGTCGAAAGTATAAACGTGATGCGAAAACGTTTATAAAAGGTTCGTTTACTGAAAAAAGGATGTACATTTTTTGTTAAATTCAAGTAACTGTACTCGTAAATTAAACTACAGCTCAAGAGGCGACGACTTGATGGTCAATCTATTGTAAAAATAGGCAGTACCCTGTGCTGTGTGATTATTTTGTTCCAACGTATTATGGAAGTCTTGTTTGTGAAAAGCATACGAGTTTCATAAAAGTTTGATACGATGGCGGCTGATTTACTCGTGCCTTATAACCATCGACACCGACGATGGTGTCAGGCCAGTGGGGCAAGGGCGGGCTGCATCACGTTGGCTACCACAAAATATTAATAAAACATTACTAGGGCAGACACGAAAACCTTCAATATTGCATGTGCTTGTTTTTCAGTATCGAGAAATATTATCTCCGTAGTTGAAAATCTTGACCTACCTCGACATGCTCTCTGGCACATTTACGTATCAATTCGTACTGAAGATACACGTTTAGCACCATTTAATTACATCTCAATTCGTAACAGAAGTATAAGGTTAGCTTCACCAAAGATAAAGCCGTTCTCGGAATGGCCAATACAGACGTCCGAGTGATTTTGCTGCTCCATTTCTGTGGGATATGTTGTCAAGAACACGGGAATAAGGAAATGCAATTTTATAAGATTTTTTTTTACGTGGAAAAAAGCTTTTAAATCATCATATTGTAGTGCAGAAGTGAAAAATGAATTCGTTTATATACAGAGCATAGTACCAAATTTCAAAAAATACTTATAGAAATTCATAAAGTGTTGTTAAGAAGTATGTTTTGAGAGCGGCATTGACGCCCACTGTATTGCGTTTATATGTACCTTAACCGCTGCAAAATATTCATGTAACTGTAACAAAATAAACGCATGCTATATTTTTATAACGGCACCTGTTGTAAGTCTCACTGCCTAATATTGGGCCTGGTTGACCTTCAAACATGATTAAAATCACTTGTGAATTGGAAGTATTTTTCACGATTCTATTTTCAAGTTATGATCTAAGTCATAAAAAGTTAACTTTTTATGCTTTGACTTGAATGACGGTCGCACTCGGCACTGCTGTATCAAAGTTTTGAATAGCTACGATGTATGTAATTATTCTTGAAAGTTGTCTGAAGGTTTTAGACATTTTTTTCATTTTGAGTTCTGAGAAACTATTTTCAATAAATACCGGGAAAAATGCGAGACTAGAAATTCGGGTTTTTCAAGTGTTTTGCTGAACTAATTCTGAATCATAGCATTTTGTAAATTGATATTTGAGGTATGACCACAAAGGTTTGGTTTCTACGACTTTTTAACATGCTTAAAACTGACATATCTTGCTTCTCAATTGAAATTCAAGGTCCGTACGATTTTCAGAAGAAAGGAATTGGCACTTCGTTCAGGAAAATCGCGCCCAATTTCTTCTTGAACATAAATAATTAATACATGCGCATAAATACTGAACGACAACGCTCCCGGGACAGCACGTACACATAGGTGTGGTTTAAGCGCACAGGGGCCGCTATGAGTGGTCCCATGTACACGGCGTCGGCATGGGTGGTGTCACATCGCTGGGGGAACCCGTAGCTCTCCACTGGACTGCCGTCCCCCCAGTCGATGACAAGACACGATATTGGCGTGAGGATGTCGTACGCGCCGAGGATCTCCTTGTTGATGTTCTGGGCCGAAAGTAGAGATAAGGAATTTAATACATTCTATTTTGAACGTCATTGTTTTCAGTTTCAAAGCTGAAATTCATATGTGCTCGAAGGTTCTGGGTAAAAAAACCTACGATAATAATGGATTAAAAAAAATCTTTTATTTTGCTAATTTATGTGAAATCGTACGCTAACCTCACTCAAGCCTGATTTAATTTGTGTCTCATAAATATCACTACCAGTTCACCTATTCATCAATTACCTAAATGGGTACAATACTATTGCCAAGTTATCATCACAAATTTCATACGAGTGTACCGGCTTGGCGATTGTGAGGTCATCTTCTAGGCGGAAGTTGGCGATCCTGTCGACGAGCACGAGGACGATCGGAGGGGAGCTCACCCAGCCCTGGACTGAGTTGTTGCCGCTTATTGTCAGCGTGTAATTGCCCTCCTGTACATGAAATCTCATTAGGATATTGAGCTAATCACACAGCTGCTACGGTAGAGATTTTCTGAAATTCTGGGTTAAAACATTGCAGTGAATATCTGTGAGCCGAGTTCTAATGTTAGGTTAGTTCATGATCCCATTCGTTAACTCACTGCGCTGAAGGTGATGTTGAAGAAGTCTCTGGTATAAGGTATGTGTTCAATGATTTCTTCTGCGCCTGTTTCCTGTATCTGTAGTCGCCAGTACTCTCCGAAACCTGTGTACATAGAGATTTTCCTTATCAGTTGTATGCATGGCTCAAATAGTCATTTAAGACGACAATGAAAACATGCTTGCACCTGCAGATTTTTGGCATCGCACTTTGATCCTAAATTATTCACAAATGACAAGACCGATGTTAGTAATTTATGTGAAGAACTTATACATTGTGATTTGTCTATATTCTAAAATCAAAAGAAGATAAATTTGAGGTTGGAACGGCTTCAGTCACCCAACGATCAGTAGCACTAGAAAGAGTACAAACTTTTTCGAAGTAGAAGAGAGAAAATCAATGAGGTCTGTTCAGAAGTGTAAAAACTAACATTTTTGTATCTGAAGGGTTATGTATAGCTATTTCGCCTCCATTTGAACCACGAGGATTAACAGTAAAGTAATTCCTCCTGCACGACGTACTGGCCAGTGCAGCGCGGATTTAGTAAAGCATCATGCACAAATTTCGTTAGTGAAAGCCGGACCAGTTTTTACAATGGCTAGCGTGCACTCAAGTACCCTAAAAGCTAATCTGCAGAAGAAAGATGTTTACTGACGTAGGAAGAAGTGCAATGGTTCAGAAAATCGGAACACGAAGTCGCCTCACGTTATGACATGTAAAATGTTTAAAGATACTCATTGTATTGGCCTAATCTAGCGTTAAGATACAACTAGAGTACACAACGAAAGGACCTTCGGTCCTTACGTATTATCGGGAGGACCTCATTCCCAA
>VOMN01083130.1:0-18104 GCA_014899125.1 Orchestia grillus | reverse complement strand
TTATCCTTTTGAACATTTACGTTTCGGTTCTTACCAACGTCCTCCTGTACTCGAACTGATGAGTGCAAGGTGGAGTTGATGTTGAGCAAGGCTTAGGCGTGATTGGCTGCGCGCGCTGTTCAATGCATGGGGACAAGATTAGGTACATTTCTCTTCATTTTCGAACGCGGATGTATGGTTCTAAATTTACTTGCGTTTACTTAGCTCCGAATTGCGAGTTGTGATGTTGGGAAAAATAGGACTATGATTAGTTATGTCATTATTGAATAATTATTCCATTCACTCCAACATTTATTAAGTCACTGGTTTATTAACATCAAGATTGGTGAGCTTTCTCAGCATCTAGACGCTTTGACGTTATTTAAACTGTTTTAATTAAGAAGATGTACACTTAACAATATTTAGTACCCCTGCAATCAGAGAACAGCCTTCGTAAGGTTAAGCTACAGCAGCTTCAATCCTTATATATAATAATACATGATTTGTGGCTTGCATGGCTGCTCTGTCCCTCATCATTATCAGAATCTCAGTATGAGCCTTGCTGATAAGCAGCAGTGTAGTAGGCATGATACTGAATATCGTTCCGTAAATGAATGTAATCTATAGGAGATGAAACATTTCTTTTTGTTATGAGAATACGATATGGCAGTGTTTTTGTTTATACAGTTTGTTTTTTAATATTTGGTTTTCAAATGAGACGATGAGGAATATGTGTTACCAATTACGTGCTTCACTGGGGAAATTTTAATCATTTCATAAAAGTTCGTCATAAGTAAGTCCTGTCATTTTTGACGAACTGGTAAACTAGTATAAGAACCTTTATTAATTCATACACGTTTCAACGTTGGGTTTTCAATGCCTTACAACTACTGGTGTGGTGAGGGATGTGAGGAATGTGTGGTTTAATACTCCTTTTTCCAAGGGAAGTACTCCGCAGTCACGTGAAAAGCCTCACCTGAGCCGAGGCTCGAACCCTGATCCTTTCGGTTCTGAGGCCATCACGCTAACCACTACACCATGGAGCCCACTCATGATGGGAATTCTCACTAGTCAAATATTTATACTTTTGACAATTTGCTTCGAAATTTATGCAATTCGAATTTTTTTTCTAGTGATATAGAAAGAGAAAGTACGCAATACTGAAGTTTTGATTCAATGGCTTCTATAAAAACAAGTGATGATCCTTTTTCCATTTTTTAGTTCGAAGAGATGTGCCATCTTTATCATACACTTGCATCATGGCTCATTATTGAGATAAATTGCGCATGTATATCTTATCTCTGAATCTTTTATCTGCGAGTCGTTAAATTTCCGTGCTCGCATATAATGTTGGAATATTCATAAAGAAACTCATAAACCAATGCAACAAGGTAATCTTGAGCATAATACAACTGCTGCTACTTTAAATAGGAAATAAACAGGTGCTAATATATTTCAGGAATTTAGCAATTATCAGGATTTGCACCTACATGAACTAGGAGAATATTTGATTATTCTTATTTTTAAGTTTTCTTTCTTTTCATTTAGTATTTTCAACTTCTATTAAAAATTCATAAAAATTGAATTCGCTATCTAGAGCTTTCATTATATATACCATTGAGTGATTTGAAAATTCATCAATCCACATTTGATTTACCCGACCTGTTTATAGAGTTTTTTTCATTTATAAATACATTTTTTATCTCTAAATGATTGCTTATCAGCCTCTCACCTGGTCTCAAATATGCATATTTAAACTGAACTAAATTACAATAAATAAATGATTTCGATGCTCCTTTACAAACACGTAAATGATATTATTCTTTGATCAGGACCCGGGTACGATCATTACAGGCTCAGAAACAGCGCTCTGAACGTATTTATTCGTCATGATATTCGTATGCATTTCCAATATTATTGCGCTAGGACTCCTTGTTATGAACACAGTGGTGGCTTCCAAGCCGCACGAGACTCACGAAATTCTGATGTTGGTGCCGTTCTCACCGCAAAGCCATCGAACTCTCTTCGTTGCCCTGGCAACAGGACTGACGGCACGCGGACACGAGGTGGGTTGGGGTGCACGATTTCTGGGTGTCTTCGTCAGTCAAGATACATGTTTGTTAATGACACCCCAAATAAAGCATCACTCGAAGGAGTTAGTAAAAAGGTTGTCAGAAATGAAATGAGCATTGTGCCGTGCCAGTTTACTTACTGATGGTGAGAGAGATAAGTAGACGGGCTAAGTCGTGCATGATCTGTCATTGTCTGCCCAAATGTAAAAAATAACGAAAAATGTCACTGACTTTGCAAGGACTGGATGCAGTTAGCCTGGCTGATTAAATTAAGTTAAAAAAGCACAAGACAACTCAATTAAGATTAAACATACTCTGTAACACAAGCAAGCGGCATCTTGCTTAACTCCGAGGCGCGACTACTACTTCTTTTGGAAAAAGTGCAAAGTTCTGACATGAATATTGAAAGATGGCGTGAAAATTCTTCTCATCGCCACGGAGAGCAAAGTTTGCGCTACCCGGCACATGCACGTAAACTTAGTCATGATCTCAGCGAACACTTTTGGCTCCTTTGTGAAAAGTGATGCGACTGTTTAATTGGAATTAAACTTTAAATTAAATTAAATTAAATTGGAACTCTGGGAGCGGAATTTCCGCTCCTAGAATTGCTGGCTGGCGCGTTTACCCCCAGGAAGTGTTTTGTTCGTCTCAATTATTAATTGTGACGATTGATTAATTTTGTTTGCGATGAGGCCGCGAGTAGCTGACAGTCCTGTATGCGTGCAGCTAAGTTGCATCAAGTATCGTGTGAAACACCAGCTGCAGTTACACGTATATCTGCAATGGTATTGCACTTTGCCTTTCACGAAAAACTATCATCATCCTTATAAAACAGTGCCGAATCGAGATCAATCGAGGAATAAGATTTTTACTGAGTATTTTATAAACATGATACTGAATACGGGTGAACAGGGGAAACTTTTTTCCCGTCACCACATGATAAAACTTGAGTGTCACGAGCACGCAAGTAAAATGTGTTCAGCCGCATTAGGTCCGTTTGAACTCGACAGGCCAGGTTGTTGCATGAAGGCTGTCGGGCAGTACGGCGGCTGCTCGGTAATTTTTCACGGAAAAAACATTAGAAGAAACACAGAAGATTGCGGACGAAGTTCTGAGGAGGTACGAGGTGTAGGACGACATCAGCTTGTCTTCAAGCTCGTCAACGGCCTAAAAGCTTTCCTGTACACTGCTGTGAAATGGACATACACCATGTAACAAAGTAGAGTATCGATAGCAAGGGAGTATCGATTAAATTAAATAAATAAAACGGCACAAACATAGAAATGAAAACTTGCGAATATGTTCGTTGAAAGATGAAGCGCTAGCAGATAATTTCATTTCAGTTAATTTCAAATTACGATGCAAGAATTTTTTAGTTTCATGTTAGTTTTTCGGAAGAACACTCATTCCGGTGTAAAACTATTCAGGTTTTCGATCTAATTTATCTCTACAAAATATGTTTACTACATTATTGAAGTTTGTGCTGAGCTGAGGCGGTGTTCAAGTAACGGGTTTTATCACATTTTGACAATATTTTATTCATCAGATAATCGAAGCTTATGCTTGGTTGAGCAGATGCTCAAGTCCGGATTTTATCACATCTCTACGATAATTTATTCCCAAACTTACTTAAAGCTGAACTCGATTGCTCAGAGGTTCAAGTTTGTGTTTAATCCCAATTTTACGATATTTTGTCTCCTAGCCCTTTAACTTTTGTGGTCTGTTTCATTGAGTACAACTAATTTTTTGTAAGAGGCTAAATGCAGCCTTATTGCTTAAATACATAAGGGTGCACCTACTTTTTCATGCAGCGCTAAATGCAGTCTTATCGTAAAAAATAATTTGGTCAGCAAGGTGTTAATTAAAATGATGATTGCATGTCGTGGTTGGTATTGCAGGTGACTATACTGAGCGCCTACCCCCCGGCGGACCACAACCCCCTCATCAGCTACGTGAAGCACAACATGTCCCACCTGCTCTACGACGGCATCAACTTCTTCACAGAAGCCAAGTCCCTCGGTCCTGTTTTCGACATCTTCGAAACTAAACACCGGGAGGCCGCCAAAATTTTTTACGACGATCCAGAAGTGAAAGAGCTCTACCGCTCAAGGAGCAGGTTCGACTTGGCTTTCGTCGACCAGATGTTTACTGAGGTGCAGTGCTCTAGTATTGGAACTTTTTGGTTTGGTTTTGATTGCCCGTCACACGATCGGTCATTATCTGAGGACAGTGTCGGCAGACACCCGAATGTTGGCTTCGACTGCAAAGGTAGCATTCGATGGCCGTATTTGGTTGTCTCCCGTACACTGTCTTCAGATATTCATTGATCGTGTGAAGAGCCCTAAAATCTTACGAAAATTCTAAAGAAAGTGACGAAAAAGAAGACTTAAGCTTAAAATTTATCCTAACACGCTCGTTTTCTGTTTTTGCTGATAAATTAAAATCGTGCAGAGTGGAATTCTAACAGAGCAGCGTACGGGTCATAGAGCGTCCACTAAAGGGTTCCTCGTCAGAAAAAGTGCTGGTCTGAAGCGATCTTATTATTCGCTTTTTCGAAGAATGATTTTTGCCCTGCTGATCAAATGTACGGAAAACACACGGCTGAGTCTCTGTTATAGGACGTTGTCTACGGTTCTCAGTATACATATCAACGTGGTAATGATGGCATCGCTACGACATAAAATAATCGATCAGTTCGTTTGAAGTTTCCATATCACATTTGCATCTCCTTTACAATGTTGACACTCCGCTGTGGCTCGTGACTTTTTATGATTTAGACTCAGTATTTTTGATGAGGTATTCAAATTTATCTTGGAACGTAAACACTATCACAGAATTTGTACGGGAAATATCAAAGTACCGTTGGCTTAAAGTAGTTCTTTTTCTTACCATTAAAAAACGAAGGAAGAGTTACTCTAAGACAAGTTGTTTTAGGACATTAAAATCTGAGTTTCTTCACATTTATTCAGCAATATATTTATCAAGTTAGTGAAGGTTATGCTAAGTACAATTCACGGAACACTTCGGTGTGGATGTTGCCCTGCATAGAGAATAGGAATGTGGGAGACAACTTGAGTGTAGGAGACCTGAAACTTGAGTGTAGGAGACCTGAAACTTAAGTGTAGGAGACCTGAAACTTAAGTGTAGGAGACCTGAAACCTTCCACACTCGGTCCCCTCAGGCAGTTCGTAACTTTCCTAATGAGAAACCAAATTTTCGAATGAAAACTTTTAACAGCCTGAAAAGATTTTACGGTCCAGTTGCATAAGGATTCTGTTGGTCTTTCATGGAAAGTTAAATGTAACCTTGTTGCATGTATACATAAGACAGCAGCTGTTTTTCTGCATAAAACTAAATGCAGACTTATTGCGAAAATAATTTGATCTCTATTCACCTGAGTCCCACCCCGTTCAATTTCCAGAGAGAGTTCCTAAACTCTTTTACTTTCAGTTAGACTCAAGCACCGCGGCTTCGTAAGTGTGTAAAATTATATTTCATAATGAACATAATGAAGGCACTTAATACGACGCGCATAGATTCAATATTCTAATTCTGTGAAAATTATAAGTTTACTAAGCTCTGACACGTGATATTTAGCTTTGAAAACTACTATGAACATGTTATCATTCTTGAATAAAATGCCATTCTTGCATGGTAACCGACACTTCATCACGTGCCTATCAGGCGGAGCATGTTGATTTGCAGGCCACGATCGAAAAAAAAGAGGATTTTTCTGCCATTTGTGATGTGGCTGAAGAGGAGCGTTCATTTCGCTCTCCTATTTTAGGTTCGCTCTATTTCTGGCAGCGGCCACTTTGCTCCTAGCAAATTGCGTCGAGCGAAGACCAAAATAAACGCAAAAATATCCAAATGAAACGTTTGACCAGCTTATTGACGTTGATGCTGAAAGTATTTCTCGTTTGGGTCATCTAAAATGCGAAATTGTAGTATGTGCTCACTGTGATTGCAAGAGATGAAATGACAACAAAGGGAATTAAATCAGACAAGTCGTTGACCATCGCACAAAGGAAAGCTGGAATTTTGCAGCAGATTTGTTTTGCAACAGCTATAGAGCTTTATTACATCATTGGTTATGAAAAAAATATCATCGTACAGCTGACTAATAGAGAATTTTTATTTATTACATGAGGCTTAGTTTCACATTTCATTAAAAACGTTTCGACGCAGGGAATGGTGTCTTGTATGTACTGATTGAAACGAAAAATTTTCTCGACTGAATCCCAGATGTTAAACAGAAGTTCAAGAAAAGACATCAGTTCAAACTTCTCTGTCCAATCCTACCGAAAGCGACATTTGTACTGTACTTACCGTAAGATTGTGACGGTCTATGCAATCGAAACGTCAACAAAAATATACTTAGACAAACTAAGACCCCGCAACTTTTTTCACAGGAGGCTTACGCATTTCTGGACGGTGTTCCTTTCATAACCATAAGCACGAGCATCTTGGATCCCGTGCACAGCGCCATGATGGGGAACTTCTTGAATCCTGCCTACGCAACGAACATGGTTCAAGAGTTTCCACGTCCCTACTCCTTTTGGAATCGCCTCAAGAATCTGTACCTGACAGTCTACGTCCCCTATATGTTCTGGAAACACATTGAGGTTCCAGTTCAGGAAGAGGTGAGTTAGGGTCATATTTGTAGACTGGACCTGGCGCCGGGCATTGCTTCAAATGGATTGCGATCTTGTAAAGTGGGACATTCTTTTTTTACGGTCGATCGTACTCCCTACTTTGAGAGTCGTTTTTCCGAGTGCAGTCTGGTTATCGTTGAAACTAAATTCATGCTTAAAACACGCTCTGCAACGTGTTAAAAGACCGACGTATTCACTAGCATGGGTGTTAAAGGACGCAAAATTGATGCATTTAAGTGTATCAAAGGTGGTTCACCACAACGATGCTCACCCAGGCCCTTGAAAAGAACTCGTAAATATGTATCTTTACACGTTTTCAAGAAATTGTTCTTCAAAAATTTGTGAGACAGATTTTCATGTACTCGAGCGGTATCTTCAATGTGCTCAATTAATCAACTTCTAGGAAGACGATCTTGTATGTCAAAAGCAATATACTCGCTTTGTTTTCGCTTGTGTTCATATAAGGATTTTTTCTACGTAGAAGCTTTCTGAGGTGTCAATGAAAATATTTAGAATCTGTTCTCTATACTGAGGGATTATCCGTGAACCAAAGTTATCATCTAAAATATTGTAATGGGCCAGAATTAGATTGCGTTGGTTTGAGTTTGAGTTCCTGAAATCTCCATAGAAAATTTTTACATAAATAATAGTGAACCAGTATTTAATTAATGCTGATTTCTTCTACACTCCTTCAAAACAACACGATATTTACGTACATCTTCCACTGAAAAATCTATACACTTTGACTTATAGTAATTCTTGATTCATTTTCAAATGAGTATACATCTTGGTTGAACATGGCATCATTTAGAATGTTGCATCATTTGTGATATGGCATCATTTCGAATATGGCATCATTTAGAATATGGCATCATTTAGAATATGGCAACATTTAGAACATGGCATCATTTGGAATATGGCATCATTTAGAATATTGCATCATTTGGAATATGGCAACATTTAGAACATGGTATTATTTGGAATATACGCCAGAACTGGAACGCTAGCTGTTACTGGAGCGAGATTGCAGATGAAGAGGGACCGAGGTCTCGAATTCTCGTTATTTTCCCTGGTTTCACGAGGCTGAGGATGGGGCATTGATGGGGCGTTTCCAGAATCCTCTGACGCAAAACTTGCAAGAAAAGTAGCGAAGTTTATTATGGTTGAATAACAGAGTTGATCAAGTGCAAGTTTCCCCGCTAGAAGCAGCAAAATATGGAAACAAAATACCAGAGAAATTCCACAAATACGGAATTTGAGAATTTACAGGTGGAAACATAGGTTGCAAAAATTGTACGGGCAATTACGGATTTTATAAAGAAAAAAAATTGCATTGTTTGGGAGAATGAACGTTTCAGACTGTTTGTGTGAGATGATTTGACTGTCCCTCGTGGTAGGTTTTGAGACTGGACTTCTTGGTGTGAATGTATTTTTTGGGTCACAGATGTCCAAGAGATTTCCTCAACTGCCTCCAATTCACGAGATGAAGAAAAACCAAAGCATGACCTTCATCAACTCCCACTTCAGTTTCGCCACTCCGCTTCCCCTCCTGCCCAACCAAGTCGAGATCGGAGGGATCCACATCCGCCCTCCAAAGCCCCTTCCGCAGGTGTGCACACTTGAAATAGACTCAAGAGTGTAATCCGCAAAGCAAAGTTTGTTCAATTTTTGTTCGTGTACTTTTTTTTGTTCCAGCTCTACGTATTTTAGAGCGTCAAAATTTGAGTCAAAGACCATGAACTTGAACAGTTTTCATTCACAAAATGTCATGTCGTCGACGAGCTGAAACATTTTTCCTTGCTATAAACTCATCGACCGATTCATAGCTTGAAAAGCTTCATGCTCATATCTACGATATTATATTAAAATAGAAACAGAATAATATAATAGAATCAAGGGTGAAATAGCAGAGGCTTTGTGGTGAGTGGGACGAGCGTATCACGTGACATCTTTTCAGAGCACAACGTAGGAAGAGCAAAATGTTATGGTGTTCTTGAAATGTTTCACTCTCGGGCATGAGAGTGGTGGTAACTTGAGAGTTACTTGGTGAGAGAAATGTTCCGAATAGTTGAGGTCTCGTATTGCTACAAGTAAAGTGACAGGATTTAAAGTGACTGATCTACTACCCGTTTATCGTTCACCAATCTAGGGACTTCTGGCTTCATAAACCTTGATAGAGAATTTGAAGCTTCAACCTTAAATTATTAGTTACCGAAAGCATTTGTAAATAGTATCTTTTCCGATGATCATTTCTTGCTGGGAGACCCTGAGTGCTGACGTTTGCAAGAGAGAAAAGGTATAAGTGCTGGTGATATAAAGAAGGGTGACATGGACTAAAAAGTGTACTGTGATAAAATGAGAATCGCATACGTAAAATGAAAATAAAGAAACGGTCGGGACATGAGGGATGGCAGGCAGAGAAGTGTCTGATGGTGAAACTTACAAAAGCAGGGAGACAGTACTGTGCCATGGACGGGTAAAGTAAAAAAGTAGGGTGACAACACTGTGACATTCACTAAGAAATGTTTGCGAAATGAAGCTGATGTTCACAATATGAATGAAAGAGTAGGAAGGCACGCTGACGTGTTAAAAAAATTCCCAATGATGAGATGCACCCCAACTGTGGATGTTGGAAGTGTAAGGGAAGTATTTTGTAAAGTAGTTTTTTACGATAAAAAACTCTCTTAGAAACTATCGAAAAGGCTTCTACTTCCCAATTGGACAGCCAATTAGTAAGAAAATATAAAATCAGAACAAAGTTTTTAAATACTGAGTGTTGAGAGCTCATGGAGCTCACCACTTCACTTCTTTAGAGAATTGGAATTTTCAAAAGTTGCGGGCAGCAGTTCGATCCTCTGTTTACTGCCAGGCATTTGAGGCAAGAACTCGAGGCATATATAATTGGTTATGAAATTTACTAATGAAAGGCTATGTGCAGAAACTCGAAGAATTTATGGAGGGTCCCATAATTTATTAATGAAAGGTTCTATGTAGGAACTCGAGAAATTTATGACAGATTCTATAATCTATTAATGGAAGGTTTTGTGCAGGAACTCAAGAAATTAATGGAGGGTTCTATAATCTGTTAATGGTTGGTTTTGTGAAGGAACTCGAGGAATTTATGGCAGGTTCTATAGTCTATTAATAGATGGTCTTGTGCAGGAAATCGAGGAATTTATGGAAGGTTCTATAATCGATTAATGGATGGTCTTGTGCAGGAAATCGAGGAATTTATGGCAGGTTCTATAATCGATTAATTCTTGGTTTTGTTCAGGGAATCGAGGAATTTATGGCAGGTTCTACACCTGTTGTGTACATGAGTCTCGGGTCCGTTGCTCGCAGCTCTCTCATTCCCAACGCCACAGTCCAGATGTTTCTCTCTGCCTTCAAGAAAATGCCCTACAAATTCCTGTGGAAATTTGAGAAACAGCTTCACGATGTCCCAGAAAACGTGCTCATCTGGGAATGGTTCCCCCAACAGGACGTCTTAGGTGAGCCGAAAAATTTGGTCATAAGGTCTGCAAAATTGTAGCTCTCTACTCGACCAAAAACGAACACTTCTGAGTCCCTAAAAATTGGATCATCAGATCCACAAAATTGTAGCTCTCTACTTGACCAAGAACGAACACTTCAGAGCCTTTAAAGAACTCCACTATTCGGTCGCACACGTTGTCAGTGTTGCGTGGAATAATAGGCAAATATTTTTGGGTGCCTCCAGACGCACGCACGTCCTGCAGTGAGAAGAAGGGAATAACTTTCATCCCAAAAAGCTCCCAATAATCTAACGAACAATTTTTGTGTGATGTGCTCCAGTCGACATCCCGTGAACATTGGTTTGAGAAAACAGGACCGTTCAAGTGGGTTCCCTTTGAATCTAACGTACATCATGAGGATCAACACGAAAAGTCTCAGTAAGAACCGTTGTCTTGCAAGTGTGGATTTACCTTCATCGTCAGAACCTGAGAAGGTTCTCACGTCTATTTCCTTAATTGACTCCTAGCTGCTGCCTTTTTTTTGTGATATAATTGAAGATTGCGTTGGTCCAACGAATGAATTTCAGCAGGGATGATAAAATTAGTGGAAGTGGAAGACGAAGCAGGGGCTGAATATTTTTTGACATGAAGAGGGGAGGAGGGGGGAGGTTGCCGTGCTTGTCAGTGACGTTGCAAAAATAACAACGCGAGCTAATGACTCTGTGTGACGGGATCTTTGTTAAGGACAATTATGTGTTATTCCCTAACGCGCTTATTGGAAAGCGATAGACAATGCCCATAATTTCTACAACGCTTTGCCCTTTGTATTAAACTTGCATTACACATAATTATGATACTATTGTGTCTGAAAAAGGCAATTTTGACAATGACTTGAATAACCTGACCTCTAAGATGAAGATCTAGCATTAAAATTATTTTTTCCATCAAGTTTGGTGACAGAGAAATGGGAAATCATTTCTACGACCCCGGAACGTAATAAACGTCATATATTTTATTGCTTTGAGCAATGCACGATTAATTTCAAGTCTCGAACTCATCGTGCACGCGCTTTTTAAGATGAAAGTTGTCATCAAAGTCTAAGAATATCATTCTAGTCGCCTAACTGGGAACAAGTTATCAAATATCATCAATGCTCTTGAAGGAGACTTTTCCCCATCCATTTACTACTCTAGGCATTTAAATTCATGCTTATGCCTGCGTAAACCTCGTATAGAAAATGTTACAAATCGCGTTCAGTATATTTTAAAAACACTGGGTTTTTCCCATCCATCGACTGCTGTTGGGTTTAAATTCATGCTAATTTACTGACAAACCTTTCACAAAATATCTTATTACAAGTGCACAGTTTTCAAAAGAACACCACTAAAGGCTCCTTGAGTTGAGTTAAGTTTTCAAATCGATTAAACTATCTAGTTTCTAAACATATTACATTTTTGAATTACATGTTACTTTTTAAAATCGATTCAACGATTGCACTCGTTTAAGAATTTCGTTTTAATGCGTTTAAATCAACTTGTGTGTTCAAAAGGATGCTATTATATTCATCTGACGAAACAGCAATTGAAATTTTTTACCACGAATTGCTACTTTTCATTTCTTACCTCGAATTGCTCTTCCCCATTTCTTACCACGAATTGCTGCTCCCCATTTCTAAGCGGACCCGAAGGTGAAAGCGTTCATCTCGCACGGCGGCCTGCTGGGAGCCGAAGAAGCGATCTACCATAGCACACCGATGATGCTCCTGCCCTTGATGGGCGACCAGCCCAAAGACGCCTCTATTCTGCACAACGCAGGAGTCGGAATAAATTTAGCTTGGAGTGACCTGACGGAAGAATTAATCATTGATACGATTCATGAGCTCGTAAACAACTCAAGGTAAGGAATTATCTGCGTTGATTCTTGGATCTTCTAACTGATAAATCAGGGTTAAAGTGGGTTAGGATAGCAAAACTCCAGGAATTGTGAAATACTTGGCACTCAAATGAATCGTGACACATATCGGTGCGTCAACTTTCACTCGTCAGCTCAAGGTTATAGTGGCATGGGGCATGCAGAATAAGTGAATAAGCTTCAAAGATGGATTTGATTGATCGACGATTGATAGATAGACTTGAAAATTAGTTCATAAAACTGTTGTAAATTTTTCCATCAGGTGATTTTTACATTCCTTCCCTCAAATGACAGCTCATTTTTCCTCCCTTTTTCTTAGTTTTAATCTAGAAACCTGATTCTCCCTAGAAAACCAATTTCTCCCTATTGTCTTCTTAATAGTAACCTAATTTCTTCCCGTTTCTGTGTTTTAATCTAGAAGCCTAATTCACGGTTATTTTCTGTTGCAATTACAGCTACACCGAGAATATATCGAAAATGTCGGCGATCTTCCGAGATCAGAGGGAGACCCCGCTAGAGCGCGCAGTGTTCTGGACGGAGTACGTTATGCGACACCGAGGAGCACTGAATCTCCGATCTCCAGAACACGGCCTCTCCTGGGTGGAGATCCTCTATCTCGATCTCCTCCTGATGATCTACGTCGTTTGTTTCTTCATATTAAAGCTGTTGAAGAAATTAGCGCTGGTTCTCCATCGTAGAATCTCAAAGCAACGCAAAAATAAGCGAGATTGATGTACGGTGCTTCCGATAAAAGATGAGTTTGGGAGAATTAACCTAAAAATAATGAGGAAGATGGTTTTCTCATACTCATTTGAAAAAAATATTAGTTTGCATTTTGAGAAAAAAATTATACAATCAATTAAATTTCGCACATTACGAGAAACTGTACTAATAGCTGTAGGCTCATGCTGATAAAATCCATTTCGATATCCATGTTTATAAACTTGCATTAATCCTCGCTCTCAAACTTCAAGTGAAATGCAACAATAGAGAGAGACTTTACACAAAATGAATAAATGTAAAAAATATCAAAAACCTTGCTCTACATTTTTTGTGAAATTAAGTCGCACCATATTCTTATGTAATTTCATGGCCAGTTTATAGCTTAAAGCAAAATTGCGTCCTGAGAAGAATCTGCGATTTGAACTGAATGCGATTATATAAATGAATTCCAGTGCAGCATTTCGTGAGGGCTGAAAAAGCCATAATCTCGATCGAGTAGCTTTCTGGGAACGCTTTTCTGATCAACCGAATAGTTACGCTCGGTGAGATGATTTCTGCTCTCCCATGGCTATTAAAGTGTCATTTCCTTACTCTTTTCATCATAAAATATTAGGAAATGAACAATGTTAAAATGTAATTTTCGTTCGTGTGTTACTTGTATTGTATTTATTGCTGGTATTACATTGAAAAACGACAAATTTGTAAATTCAATGACCTATTCACACAAGCAAACTTATAGCATTGAAACTATTTCTTCCTCATTTTGTTAAGCGGTGAAGACATGGGAAATGGTAGTTCCCACCTCGAACGAAGCAAGAGAAAAACCATGTTAAATTGTGTTATTCATCATAAGACGAGGAACTAGGAGTCGTAAACATCTCTGCTATATATATAGAACCTCCCGCATGACGACAATGGGACTTCAGAAACGAATGGTAACCGTCATAACCTTCCGAGCTCATTTCCTAGAAAACTATAAGCCCGATCAAGGAAAAACTCAAGCCGTGCATGATTAATTAAAAAAGTAATAGATGGAATACAATATTAGTCAACTTATAAATTTGATAACAAATTGTTTTTTCATTACTTATTTCAACATTTGAACTTAAACTAGATCATTTATACATCGTTATCTATTGAAATAATTTCACTCTTCGATTTCATTCATTCAGCAATTCGATCTTTGATTTGATATTCAGACAACCGTCTGACACAGTCCAGCCCGCCGCACCGGGTCCCCTGTCCGACCCCGACGACCCCAGCCCCTGGGGCTGACGACCTGCACCCGATGGTTCTGGGGGCCACTCCGGGAGTGACCTGTTAACGGTGTAACCTGACACACACGCACCTCGATAACGATGTAGCCTGACACACGTAGCTCGATAACAATGTAACCTGACACATATGAACCACGGCTGCAATGTAACCTGACACACGTGTAGCCCGATAGCAATGTAACCTGACACATATGTTACGTAACAACAATGTTACCTGACACACATGTAGCTCGATAATAAATGTTGTCTGCCACCAATTCAGTCCGACAACAATGTAGCGTGACACCAATTAGACCAACATCATCGTAGCTTGACGCATTTTTTAAAAGATGCTTTGCTGAAATATTGCATGGATTTTTATGCACTGTTTGCCCATTTTACATGGCATCAGTTTCGGTACATAGTGGACAAAATCACTTCATCGAGTTTTTCAATACGAAACAAACCTTCACCGATGAGGCTGCGAGATTCATGTGAGGCAGAGAGTGCCATGACTACGTAGAATCTTCCATTCTCGGACCAGTCATGCCGAAATGTACCTTAATCATCCACTAGGCAACATAAGGTCAGGTCTGAACTTTTGATATTAGCTCGTTATCTCACCGGTTCATAGCGGCTATCGACTGATAAGAAGACGAACACGACTAGCTCTTATCAGCCGGCTTCTTAAATAATCTCAATACTATTATAAGAAAAGCAGGGTAGGGAAATCTGACGAGTCTCAGTGTTGAAGAAGAGACAGGAGGAAAAACGTTCTGTCTTCAGCGATCGAGGTTCCTTATCAAGAATGTGAGTATTTTAGAATTGTTAAATTTTCGTGTGGTGCGTATGCTTGGGCTTACAATGTTAAAAAGATTCTTCGTTGCTTGAGTTCCATCATCGGACAAATTCTAAATAAAAATAATGCAATACGCAGAATTTGGCGACTGGACAGAGACGAGGGATCTATCTATTCTTGGGTTGGCTGCTCTCGCATCACGTACCGTCTGACCACAAATTTATCTTTCTATGATTACATAATATCCTATCTCACCAACGCTACATTGTCTATAGCGCAGACTGAATCGAAGGATGTAATATTGACGTAAATAACCTCTAACACATTTTGAAATCGTACTCTCGTTCAGCGCAATTAATTTCAGTCATCTTACTACATTTATGTACTTTAATGTTGGCACATATTTTACAACGAGTATACGTATAGTTCTAAACTTGTCGTTAAACGAAGTATCTTGACACTTTTTTTCTCGTTCAGCGTGCGTTATTATAATGTAATATACGTACATACGTATTGCTCATAATGGTGCATTCATCACGAAATTCACACTGTAATACATCTGCGTGTTACAACACACGTACTGTTATCACGCGCACAGTATTCAGGCTCGCTTGGATACATTTACAAAATTATAACACGACCTACAAACAATTTCTAGTACAAAAAAAACACAAAACATGCTACTGATACTCTTATAGAGTACACATAACATAAACAGGAGTAATTCAAAACGATACAATTAGTATAATTAACATGATAATACTGCACTTAGTACCTAGACACGCATGAATATCCGCAGTGTGTCCCACGTACGACTGCATGTACATGTATATCAGAGAATTTTTTCCTTTTTAATCCCTGTAGACTTTGTAAGCCAAAGAAAAATGATGTCATTTATTAGGTAAGCACTGAGTAACAAACACGTATTCGTATCATTACATGTGTGCACATGCAAAGGTATTAACACGTTTGTTCTGTGATTAACTTAGACAGGGCAGGATCTCGCAGTCACTCCTTCGCAACATCAGTAACTTATTTATCGTTCCTTTTTTTCTTCTCATCTTAGTGCGATGACGCTGCTGTCAAATAAGTTCCACCAACCTTACAGTCGCTATTCGAGCATGTTGATGCAGAGACAGATTTGGATGGGTGCATCAGCTCTTAAATCAGTTTATATCTTGCTGATACATTTGTCAATGCGATAAGTAATGGATGAGATCAATGAAAGTTTTTACGGTGTCAGCGGAGACGATGTCATCGGGCTGTCGGTTCAAAGCTGTGAGAATTTCAACAGGGAAGAAATTTTAGCTTGAGGTATCTTGGAGATTTTTATGTCGAGTGTCCGGTCTTTTGTCTGTTCGTAGATTACTTTTCTGTCGAAAAGACTATCCGGGCTATCATCGCTGAAGCCATTTGGATACTTGCAGAACTCGATTAGTCGTTCACGTAGTTTTTTATTCCCTTGAGATAAGTTCAAGCCGTTGAAAGGGCTTCGTGTATCTGAAATTAGAGAGTTCTGAAATTGTTTTCGTTGTTTTACGATTATGCCGCGTCGTTGTTGGTGCCTCACCGTATAGTCTGACCCCAGAGTCGCACTGCAGGGTCTATAAATGCGGTGGAGTCGCGCCTCATACTTAGAGGAGTGATGATATATTATTTAACTTGAATTCAAATTTTCTGGCAATGCAACTCAAATTTTGCTCGCAATTTTCGCGCTGTTTCCTACTAGTATCTCATGATTGAGGTCTTAAATGATAATGGCACCAATTATTTCTTGTAACTTACCTATTTCATTTAATACCGTTTAATATTATTATCGTTTGTTTTACATTGCAAGAACTGGATATTAGCCCCAATGTGTGTGCATGTACAACTGATTTCCGTGACTACGCACTGTTCTATTGCCAGGGTTCAGCTCATTTTAGAGGAAGCAGTTGGTTGAGGCCTGCTTGAATAGCTACTTCGCATCACTCATGAACCCGCTCTGAGTTTCGAGTCGTCAACGGGCTGATAGATTTTACAGAGGGTTCTGAGGTCGAGGTCGTTGATGAAGTGGATAAAAAGAAGTGGATGTGAAGCTCTCCCTTTAAGGCTCTCCAGATACCACATTGCAGGCATGTCCTATCGCCAAATTGATTATGAATAGCCTTGGGATCGCAGCACTCTTGTGATGTAGTGCGTGCACACCCACAGCAGTTGTAAGCCCCCAACATGGCGTCTGGTCGGAGCCTTGATCTTTGACCTGTTGTCAGATCCTTGTTTTTAATGTCTGAAATAAAATTTGCTTTAACATTTTTAAAGCAATAAAATTGAGCTTATAACGATTTGGTAGCAGGTTGGAGGCTTTAAAAAAATTATCAAGAGTTACTTGTTGCGTGCAGCCAGAGAGTTTGAGTTTTGTGTCCAACAAGAGCAGTTGTTTCGTAAGCCGATTGAAGCACCGAGTAAAATATGTTTTGTCAATTTGAAATGCGTCTTAGCCATGTTAAATTTAAAACTCACGTAGATTTTATGATTGGGAATGAATTCTACACTTGTCAGTGTTTTGTTAAAGAGAATGGTAAAGCTATTGAAATACTACTGAAAAGGCAAGTGCAAAATTCATTCATTACTAAGAGAAGAAAATTACATATGTTCGTAGATGAGTAGCTAAAAAGGAATGTATGACAGACAGATATCGGATTTTTTTCGAAATTTTATTGACTTGGTTCCAATAAAACTTCGCCGTCTGTATACCTTGTTATTCTACTTTAGTCATTAGAGGGGAAATTTGTCCTTGGTTTTAGAGAAATGGAGGAGCGTGACATCTATGGTTTTGAACAGTCGTGAATGAGATCGAGTTCTCCACAGAAATCGAGAAGGCTTGCGAGACAGGTAGCGACGTCTTTCCTTGAATTTGAGTTTGGAATCAATAAGAAAATCCGGATAAGAATTTACGATTGCAGCTTTATGTTGCACCATTGCGAAACATGAACATACTAGGGGACGCCCCCGCCAAAAATGGAGGGATCTTAAGATGCCCTCTGATTTACTGTAATCCTGGGGCGAAATAATGTTATTTTCAGTATCATCGATTTGGACAGTCTCGCAATTAGTTTAGAAACACGGACCCGGGAATTTTCTCCTATCATCTTTAAGAGCGTGCCAGAGAGACGGACGGACGGAAGGACCGAGCAAGCAAGCGACACGGCTATTATTATACAGGGTGTCCCAGAAAAAAGGAAACCCATTTCAAA
>VOMN01083118.1:0-10761 GCA_014899125.1 Orchestia grillus | reverse complement strand
CTGGTAGGGGCAGCACCAGGACTGTGTAGTTGCCTGGTAGGGGCAGCACAAGGACCCTGTTGTAGCTCGTTAGTGGCAGTATCACGGTCGTTTAGTCGCCAGAAAAGTTACCGTCAAGCCTCCAACAATGAGCCGTCGCGTATGCTCACATGACTGAGGATCTCAGTCCCTCTGCCTCCATTAGAGGTGAATGTATTTAGCCGCTTATGTAGCGTGATAATTCGTGCACATACCGAGAACGGTAAACGTAATTCTGTGTAATTACTTCGCTCAGAAATTAACAGCCTTACGTACTGTACCTCACACGGTTAGGCACCATTCGTGACAGATGCGCATTTCTTTCTTCAAGCTTTGGAGACGTCAGTATGTTGGCCAATAATTGGTCTATTTTTGACTTCGTATAAGCCAACAGTTCGTCAAGATCGAAGCAATTAAACTCACCAGTACAGAAGCAGTTACATTAATTGCCTTTCGCTTAATAGTTAAACTTAAAGGTCGTAAATCTTATTGATCTTGGTTAAAATGAGATGCAGATACGCGCGTCTGTACGTTTCTCGAAACTTCAGCAGTTTGTCGAGTCACTTTCAGCGACTGCGTAAGATCACTACGCTACTGAACATTGAATTTTATTATACTCACTGTGTAGCGCAAAATACAATTTTGTATAGTATACTTGATTAGCAAAGTGCTCGTAACTATGGAGAGGCCTGTGGAACATTAGACTCAAATTGTTTAGCCAGAAAGCAGAATAACATAAATCTAAACACTGATGAAGATAATTTAATTATCCTCGGTTTCGTTTTTTCACGGACATCCTCCGCTTATGTGGCACTTTTTCAGAGCAAATCCTGAAACATTTTTACTAGCATTTTGGTGTTCACGGCCTTACCTTATTTGTTTTATACACAAACACGTCCACATTTTTGTTCGGCTTACGTTTCAATTTTTACCGCCATTGAAGTGTTGTAAACGTGTTTTCTAGTAAGGGGATGAAAGAATATTTAGCTCGCGACTGCCTGATTGCATCTCTACTAGCAGCCATGATCGCACGATGTAGCTTTAATATACACATGCACCCTCAATATAATATTGAGTTAGCTAATATGACCTAGTATCACCCGACTTACTTTTTACTAAACCCACACATCCGTGCGAGACCAGGTGTAGCTTTGTCTATTTTAGGAAGGGAGCTCTCATTGGAGTTATTTAGAGCGGCTGGGCTCTTGAGAGGCTTGCAATGATTTGTTTGGCAAGATTACATGTTGCGGACCCAATGCGGAGCCCTGGGGTACCCCGTATCTGCTACATCTCCGTTCGGCCGCCACATGAGCTCTTATCGCCGATTCTGCCCCGCACTGCACCCTCTAAGGCTGCTGCGACTCATGGATGACTTATTGCTTCTGGTCTCCTCATTGAAACTAAATTGATGGAAGAAACTTTTGTGGCTCTTAATTGACGAGACGAGGCTCCCTTGCCGTGGAGTCAAGCCTACTAATCGCGTTGGTTAGCGACTACCTGTTGTTTTAGCGACTCTCATTGAAACTTAATGGAAGAATATTTCATAGCTTTTCATACGCCTGAGTACTGGCGGCTAGTTTCAATGATGGCCGCAGCATTCAAACCAACAAATTCATAGGCACATGTTGCAACAGCTTGCTCCGCGATGGAGCAAGCCTGAAGAATTTAATGTTCATCTCTCAGTGATGGGAAAACTATGCATCGACTGGGTTTCATTGAAAATGAGACAGGGATTATGAAACTAACTTTTTGCTTCAGAAACCATGATAAATTTAGCGTAAAACTCTTTCATCTGTCATTAGTGACCAAATGATAGTGAAGCAAAAGGGAAATATGCAATACCTAAGTCAGAAGCAGAGTAATGCACTGCGTTGAATCTCAAAGCGCTGCCTTTCGCATCAAAAAATTTGAAGTTCACGTCTCCTCAGATTTAAATTATTGAATGAACTCTTGCATCTCTTAATTCATGAGACGAGAGTACAGACATAGACAGAAAAATTTTCATTAAAAATTATAGTCGACAAGCAAAGGAACTGTGTTCTGTTCAATTGATTATGCATCACAAGATATTTAATCGCGCTGTGGTCCATTGGGCGAGGCAGATTTACTTATAAGGACAGTAGGCAATTGTTAATTTTGCAACTTTTAATCATTGTTTTCAAACCTGATTTTTTCAAAGCTTCTTGCTATCGTCGTACACAGTCTGACAACATTATATGCTAGCATACATTCGCTCGCGGAGAATATTTTTATGCCCCTTGATTTTATAAGGTTCTATTTATCTTACATCATTGGGCATCAAACAAAATTCCCACTCATCGTATTTCAAAACTAACGTGGCGTTTGACTCAATTGACAACTGAGTCAATTGTAATGAAGAAATAGAAAACGTGCGACTAAACAGAGGAATAAAATGGTCCTGAGCGAGACGTAGTCGGAGGCGATGTGTCGAAATTAAAGTCAGGAATTTTCTTGCCTCAATTGCTGTGAGCCAGTCTGCCTTTAGAACATATGAGACTGATGAAGACGGAGAAATCCACTCAGTTTTTCTTCACAGTTGATGCCAGTGACGTAAGCTGCAGGACGGCCAGCTTGAGGCTTTACATCGGACCAAGGCATTTCTGAAGTCCGCACCTGGCTGCTCCGGCACTGCGGGTCCGCATTCAGCTACCAGAGAGCACTGCAAGGCCAGCTTGGAGGCTCCTCTGTTCGCATGAAGAAAACTCCAGGTCTGCTTATGCAAGAAACATTGCTGGTCGTGCCAGACTGGAACACTGAGACCCCGCCGTGTGAGAGGTACGCAGATTTCTCCGTCACCTTCGTTAAAATTTGAAACATAAAACGTGTAAGGAGAATAAGGAATAAATTCCCCCCCTTACACAACTCTGCCTTGGGCTGCGTGCCAGTGGTGCAGTGCTGAGCACATTGTGTGCTGGATACCAAATGAACATCTGTTTTGATCCATTAAAGTGTAGTGTCTTCTTTTCTAGACACTTGATAGTATAATACAGAACAAGAACGATGGTAGCAGAAGGTAACGCAGTAGATTTTTCTTCGTGTATACTGTGTCTTTACATTTTGTACGGGATTCATATTTAAGTATTAATGATCGCTGTTTAGGAATTCCACGATCTCTGTTAACGGAATAGTATTTATTTCATTAACGTAATGATATTTTGCACTCAAATTTCATTCATGATTTCAATGTTCAGTTGACTACCAGTTTCTAAATTTAATTCCCAATTCACCGCAAAATGAACTTCGTACATTGAGGGCCTAAGAGTAGATCACTCGGAGCAAGCAGGTGGCCAGAGCGTCTGAACAAGACCGCATGGCACCACAGACAGGTTGACTACTTTGGCCTCCGCTCTGCAGTAGCTCAGCCTCTCCGTGTCGCTCTGCTTGGGAGGCGCAATTTGTTGAGGATCGAAATACCTAATTTGTTGAGGATCGAAATACCTAATTTATTGAAGATCGAAATACCTAATTTGTTGAGGATCGAAATACCTTCCTGCACGGTCCGGTACCGCGATTATTTTATCAAAGAACGGTTCCAAAAATTGTAATCAATACTTGTATCAGAATTCAATAATTTAGCAAAAAAAAAACTTGCACTTATAATCCCTCGTACAAATGCGGCGTAACTAGTAAACTAACCTGGGTGTACCTTGGTGTCCACACTCTGGGTGTACCTTGGTGTCTACACTTAGGGTGTACCTTGGTGTCCTCACTCTGGGTGTACCTTGGTGTCCACACTTTGGGTGTAAATTCCTATGACAGCTCCCACTCGAGGGGGGAGGGGGGCAAGTGCACGGTGTCATGAGAAAGGAGAGCGGTTATGAAAGGAGAGGAAAGAAGGTTAGAAAGAGGGGGGCGGAGAAAGACTAGGGAGAGAGGAAAAGAAGATAAAGGAGAGTGGTGAGGGAGACGGAGGAACAAGAGAGAAGTAGCCGAGTCACCTGGACTCGTTAGAAGTCAGATATTAATGTTCTACGTGTTGGCTACGTGATGACTCACATGATGCTTTACGAGATGTACCACTTGATGCTCTACCTGATATCCAACATGAAGCTCCACAGGATGTCAAGCTTGACGCTCGACTTTAAATTTATCAGTGGCATCATAGCAAATTGAAAATTGACTACAATACGACTGTAATTGTCCCAACATTATTTACCCTATTTATTCGTATTTGGCTTACTTGAGTTCCGCACCCTACTTACATACATTAAGTATTTCTCGAAATGCAGAACTCTTAAGTAATATTTTTAAGGATGATTTGAAGAACTTCTCAGAGATTAGTGTTATTTTCCCTAGTTTTTTGAGTTGTTATGCATAACCCGTTTTCAAGGGAACGAAATTGACAAAGTGCGAGAGATTTAGGCACAGCGGGTATCTTGTGTAAGGGAATATAATTGTTTGAATATAATGCATTTTTCAGTTGAACTAAATATAAATAAAATAAGTAATACAATACCTGATCAACTCAATTTGTACAACTGGGTTATCCCGTTATACGTTTAGGAATGTTCGATATGTCTGTTATAAAAGTTTTGATCATTGTACAAATAATAAGCTTCTAACAGTTATCTCGATCTAACAGTTTTTTCTGTTATCAAAATTTTCGGGGTGTCTCGATTTATTTTGTTTACCACGCTGGTTAACGAGAGAGTATAATAAATTCCTGCCGACATTATTTTGATGTCTACTCAGCCTCTCCTACTCATATTTACTGTTTTCTTCTATAAGAACGTTACCGCAATCGTTTAAGTTGATTTAATAAACAACATCGACTTGAGAAGATTTGGCACACTTTTATTTGCTGTAATTTAATATGGACAGCAGAGTATTTTTGCAGAGTATTTTAGTTATCTCAGTAGTTCCTTTAATGTAGGAAATTAAAATCAACCTACTATGGTTCGGGTCATTTTGCTCGCTTTTGTTTCAAGTTTTACTTAAACTTGTTTCTATTCGTTTTTTGGATGACCGTCCTTTTTCAAAATATTTCTGATTCGTTTTTTTTCATATTCCTAATTATCCTGGGAGCAGAATTTATTACCGTGGTCTGCAAGCGATTTCACTACGACGCGTGGAGTCGACATGGCATGGCAGCTTCAGAACGTAGGATAATCGTTAGAATTCGTCGGTTTTCTTTAAATTCCAAATTTCAACGAGCCGTCTTCTTATCGGTTAATCATAAGATCACGATATGGTAATTTTCAATTTGCTTTTTTCTCGCACGGAAATTGAATATGAAAATTTATTTTAGCAATGGAATTTAGAAATACGTAGTTAATTAATAATCCGGTAATTTTATTATAATATCGTCGAGATATCTTTTCCTAATCATTAGCTGATGGGAAACTTTAATGAAAATTTGTTTTTCAATGCATTGCGTCAGGAGTTCTGCGAGAACTACAGCTAGAAGAGAACCCATTGGGGCTCCATGTTTCTGAATGAAAATTTCATCATTCCTTCGAAAAATATTCGCTTTTGAGCACATTCTAAAGTGCTTCATGACGTCATCAGGCTTCAGCAGTTCGGTTCTTCCTTGAATGATTTTTTGAATTTATTTAATTTGAGTTCCTGGGCACTGGAGAGCTAAGTTTTAAGTGTCCGCGTGAGAAGGACTAAAAAATTACGATATAGAGTGGGGCAAAACTTCATCATAGAAGAAGTTCCTCATCATCCTTATGAAAAATACATAAGGTATGTAAGTTAAGAATTCACCTGAAACTCAAACTGCAAGTTCGTGAAACAGAACTGTTGCAAATTAATTCGGTTTGTTCCCTCACGAAGCTGCTTGAATTTCTCTTGCCATGAGCAGCACGGTGTACGTTAAGTTCGTATATTTATTTTTATTTTACCATTTATCTCACGTACCCCTCAAGGGGCATAGGATAGGCCATAGGCAATATGGGAAGGTTAGTTAGGTTTGTCTATCCAATGCCATGGGGACTAGCGCTCCCAGGGGAGCACTGCTAGACTACCTCAGCTTTAGATAGGCCTTCGGGACTTCTATCTTTCGTACCCACTTTGCTTCTTTCCGTTCATTCCTTCTTCGCTATTTATTATTTGTTTTTTCTTCCTCTTCCTTCTTAACTTGCTGTTTCTATGCGCAGGGGATCTTGTGTGGGAACACACCTTGTGCATAGATTCCCCGTTCTCCTAAGTTCATATTAAATGGTCCCTGCTTTTCGGTATGAGATGGTCTGAGTTACTGAAGCGCTGCTATCATTACCACTATCATTACTTAACTTACGTACTGAAGGAATTAGACAGACGAGAATTCCCGGGTCCGCATTGTTAATCGCAGTGAGACGGTGCCAGGGAAGCCAGTCGGTATCATTGATACTGAAAATTACATTATTTCACGCGAGACTTACCCTTGAGTTTGACAGCACGGAAACGCTAGTAGAAGGGGGTGTCCGCTACAATAAGTAGCCGATTTAAAAATCCCGTAGTTTTTGAAATATTAGAGCTGAAAGGCTGAAATAGGTTTCATTGAAAAGAAAAGAAGTTAAGGTTTTATTCTTATTAAAAAATTAACATTCTACACGACCATTACCATACTTAACGTACTAAACAATACGAACAACTTTTCAAATTTTAATGAAGCTTTAATTGAAACATGTTTTGTGTTTTTTTATATTTAAATAAAGTTGGATTTTAAGAATAAAATGAACAGCAGTTTTCTTTACCTGCGTTTCAGCGAACAATTTTCTCACTGATTTCTTTTCATCGTCGTTAATTATAATCCTTTCCATGTTAGTTCCTGTTTCAGCCCTCGCTGTTTTTAGATGGCCTGAATTTCCTTCATTTAAATTATGCACTGTGCCGTGAACATTGCACTTACCGTAATTGGTTTGAACCATTTTGTTAGGTGATCGCGATCCATATCTTGCTTGAAATCAACACATTGTAGAGATCACGGATCCGTGTTTACTCATTTCTTGCACGACGAAGTGTCAGTGTTTGTCAATTGTGCCACTCTTGGAGCTAATGAACAGCAAATTAAATAAGAAGTTCTAGATATGTATCTATACATTCATTACATCGTATGTATGATACCAAATAAAACTTTAAATCCTTTTCTTATTAATGAATCCTTTTTCAGCCTTCTAGCACCAATAGTTAACAAACTGAAGCGTTTTTAACTCAGCTACTTTTTTAGCAAACTGCAGAGCATGATTCACAAGGAAGTGTCGAGATTTTCAAACATTGATTACTCGTTACGTACTGACCGCAGAGGTCTGACCATGGTACACAAAAACAGGGAACGAGGATTTCTGCACCACCTCTACAGCCCTGAAGGAAACCCGCAAGTGCTTCAAAAATCGATGCGAGCAATGAGAGCTCGATGTGAAGTACGTCTTGAGAACCGCGGTAGCCGTGGCTGGGGATAGATGCATATATATATGGACGGGAATGGAAAATTGTTTTGCGAATGTAAATATGGGCTGTTCTTTAATAAAAGCTTCTCATTCTTGTGACTATTCAAATATTGTTACTCAAGAGAATGAGTCTGATGTTGACACTTGTAAATGTCTACTCGCACAATAGACAGAAAATCCAACGTCTTTTTCCTAAGGTTCATAAGCGATCATTATAAGTGAAAAACTAAGTAGTTTAACTGGTAAAAGTACGTAAATTTCACGTTTAAAATGAAAATATGATTAGGTCGCATCGGTCAATACTTGATGAGTAACAAATATTTGAAAGTCTTTACATTTTCTTGTAAACCACCCTGTACAGGGTGACCCAAAAAATGTATACTCTTCGGAATGCTGTGTACTTTTTTTTAAACGAAAGTACAAAAATCTTGTTCGTATCGATTTCTTCAGAATTAAATTTCCTATTCGGTTCAGTTGTGAAATATTATTTGACACAAATTTTAGTTGTTGCACTGTATGCATCACAGCAAAAACAACCAATTCGATCTTGCACTGAGAAACAGAAATATTTCTTCTACAATAAAAAAAGTTCAAACCCAACTAGAAATATAGCTTAAAAAGTGAAAAAATATATATTTATGGTTAGAAATTAGTAGCTAAAATAAATAATAACAAAATTACATACACTCCATTTCTGCATCATCTCCTATCTATTAAAAATGTCTACCATTTTTCTACGCAATGTTGACATCTTTCTCTCATTTTCTTCATCACTCTTTTAATAAGTTAGGGATTTTCCTTAAAAGGCGGCATTAACGTGATAAGTAGTCGCATCTCTCGTGTCTCCCAAGCCTCTCGAAGGTCTTGCGAATACAGAATTCTTCAAATTGCCCCAAAGGAAAAAGTGACACGGTGTGGACGTCTCTTATTCCTGTTCAGAATAGGACCATGAGCTTGTTACTGGTCAATATTCCTTTCAACGCTCAACCTGGGCACAGTTTGTCCATCAAAGGTAAGTTAAAACCTTCTTACAACTTGCGATAGATTTTTTGATTCAAGCAATGTTTTCACAGCGAAGGATCGTTGTTCTCTCGTTGGCTGCACGACCAAAAATCTAGAGTTTATTTGCCTTCTTTTAAGTGAAAAATATTTATGAAAAAAAATGATAATTCAGATTAAAGAAGTGTTTGATTATAGCTATGATACTTTATAAAAAAAGTATTTTTAGCATGAAAGTCTTAAAAAATCGTTGTACTTACGCTAACGAAAGAGCACTAATTATTCAAAACAGTGTATACATTTTTGGGCCACTCTGTATATTGTATGTAGTTATCCTGTGTTTTCAATTGTACATTCTCCTGTGTTACCTGGTGTGTACCAATCCTGTGTTTTCCAGTGTGTGTAGTTATCCTGCTTTACCTGATGTGCACATATCCTGTGTTTTCCAGTGTGTGTAGTTGTCCTGCTTTACCTTATGTGCACATATCCTGTGTTTTCCAGTGTGTGTAGTGGTCCTGCTTTACCTGATGTGCACATATCCTGTGTTTTCCAGCGTGTGTAGCTTCGCTGTGCTACCTAGTGTGTGTGTGTCCACAAACCTCCTTCTCTCATCCCAAACAAGACGGACAGAACCCAGCTGTGTGGAGCTCACCTCTGCACGAGGGCGGCACTAAGGCACAGAAGTAAAATTTCCTGAGCGTCAAGGCGGGAGTTTGAGCAGTTGTGAGGCGCAGCTCGGGGCAAAACTGTCGCAACTTGCTGGCAAATATCAGGCAACAAAATGCAACAAATTGATACGCTGGCCAATGCAGCCAAAGACTGATGCGCCTGACCAGTTCCACGATGGAGGCACGACCTCGAGTATTCCAATGAAGAAATTATGATGTGAAGAAGGTGCAATAAGTATCCGATGAGTAGTCAAAAATTTATTTGTCATAATTAAATAGCAGCTAAGCAATTGAAAATTTAACACCTTGTGTATTTTTGTACATTTACTACTAAATCGGTATGAAAATACACAAATAGTAAAGCGTACAGATAATATCGATAAAACTCTTGGATTATCTCCTGAACAAGTTTTCAACACACCAACAAAATTTTCTTCAAAGCGATAACAAATATATTTCGATCATGACAGAATGGTTTACAAGACAGGAGTGTTGTAAACCATTCTAGAAAAATAACCGATTTCGCGTCTACCTACGACAGCAGACCACTGTCTACACCTGAGAAAGGCATGAGAAAGAGGTCATCGTTCAACACTCTAATTCTGACATGGCGAAGACTTAAGAATTGTTAGAAAAGATCAAAGAACTAAAGGGTGGTTAAATTGTAAGGGCCGATTTTGAATGTGAATCACACCTAAACGTCAAGTTTTTTCTGCATTTAATTTGATATTTCTCTATTTCAGACTAACTCAAATTGAGCCATGGTAAGATACACAATCGAGCAACGCGTTAAAGTTATTCAGACTTATCATGAACCTAATTTGTGTTTTATTCAAAATCAACATCGGCCCTTCAAATTTAACCACCCTATATTTATTCAGTTACATAGAAGAGGCTTGGACAGAAGAAAAATTTCGTCTGCTCTAAACATTCAAATTCAAAAATCGTTGACACAATTCGCGATTCACGTCATGTCTGTCCACTACAAGTCTACTACGTTCAGGGGGTCCATCTAAAATCTCAAACCGTGCGGTTTAACGTATAGTTTATAGACATGTATTGCACCCACTGTAATTTCAGATAAAAGTCAGTAAATTTACAGAAAGTAAGTCTTTAATTATATGTTTTTATCCTTATGCAGTTTTAGTGGTTTGACAGAGATCAATAGAGCAGATGTATTGAACAGATTTTCATTTGATTTAACATAATATTTTTAAAATCCGTACTATACAAAATGACATCGTTCCTTGCGCTGATAGTTCACAAGGTTTGGCTCTCATGCATACAGACCTACATCGATTATTCGTATCATTTTACAATTCTCTTAAGTTTTGGACATTCAGAAAACAATGGAAATAGATAAATTTTTTAGCCACAAAAATAAAATAAAATCATACGTATCGAATTATTGATACGCAGTGCTGTCTTGCGTGACTATGTTGAAATATTTCGTACAGATTAGCTCTCTCAAGCTGAGCTAGCGACCTGAGACTGAGTTAACCTCAGTGATCTCCTGAAGCTGCATAGACCACACAAGCCCCTGGGTCTGAATTACTCTGAATTACATTCATAAGGCTAATTGAGCACCAGCAGCACCACTAGCAGCACCACTAGCAGCACCACTAGCAGCACCACTAGCAGCAGCACTAGCAGCAGCACTAGCAGCAGTACTAGCAGCAGCA